>BCLH01002931.1:0-10963 GCA_001602315.1 Zoysia pacifica
AACAGTATTTTTGAAAAAGATAATAAAGAAAAAGTTGAGAAGTTAAAATACACGTCATCAGACAATCATCCTCGTTTCTCGTCGCTGCCAGATTTTCTTCCATACCGCGCTCCTGTGCCGCTAATGTCGCACGCGAGATGGAGCCTTCCTTGCCGGCAGCGTTCCCTCCCTTTCCTTCCCTTCGCGGCGGCGCTGGTCACATCTGCCGGTGCTCAGGAGGCTCCCAGCGCTCAGAGGCGTCGACGTTCTCCAGGCGCGATCGAAGGGATGGCAACGAGGTTGACTGCCTGGAGGCCATCGGCGGTCTGCCGATGCACAAAGGCGGTCACGTTCAAATTCAGTCGACCTGGCACATGTCCAGTTTGTGTCACGTTAATTAATATCACGTTCAAATTCAGCCGGCCACGTGGTAAATCCGCAAAGATTTAATACGCGAGGACCTGCCATATTTAGTTCATTTTCAAAAGTGCCGCATGCATTAGTTTTCAAAAATACTACTTACTTTTTAAAAATTGTTGCATGCATCAGTTTCTAAAAATACAATATTACTTTTCAAAGATAAATATTATATTAATTATTATAGAGTTTTTACCTTCTTAAAAAGTAATAAAATAATTTATTTCTCGAGATTCGTATAAATAAACGGTCCATGTTACTTTAGATATACTTTAAAATCTTATATAATGCAAGCCCAGCTGAGAGCGTGCCAATCAACATGGATGGAGAAAGAGATGATAAAGACCAGGACGGACAATAGAGCAGAGAGCACTCGCAGTTGGAGAGAAGAAAGAAGGCATCCCAAAGATGGCGGGACACAACGGTAGTACAATGGAAGAAGAAACCACAACAACCTCGGTCATACATACCATTGACGCTTGTGCTGAAAACCAACCGGACACTGTCGACCTCCCACCGAAAGGAGCACCAAAACCCATTCAAAGCACCATAGACTCGCTCTCTAATCGCTTTTAACTCGTCACGTTTGATTGTTTTTGTTTGGACACAACAGCAGCAGCTTCTCCGACTGATTGCTTGAGGTTACCGGCGCATAATGCTAAGCGATCACTTGCTTCATGCCGCAAGTATAATTTAATTAGCTTTTGCTTCATACTAGTTTAACTAAATATCAATTGTACTTGGCCATGATCTAGGAAACAGATGCTTGTGGCCTGTTGGGCTTTGAGGCGAGATGCTTTTGTTAGGCACCTGGTCTTGGTGGTTAATGGGAAAGTGAGTCAGCTGCGATAATAAACCAAAGGGAGAAGAAGGCTCGACGCTTTGTCATCGATTATTGCAGCCATTTGTCCCCAAGCAGGGGGCTAAATCCGGGGTTTTTAGGTGCAATCATGCATTGATATTCTGCCAAGCTGAAAACTTAGTGCTAGCTCTGTGTCTCTGCGACGTGCCTAAAACAATTTGAAGAAACCAAAAAAAAAAAAAATCCAGAACTGATCAATGTTTCTCCTGATTCCTTAGTGAAGACACGTTAGTTTATTTATCCTGTCAAGATACAAAGCACTGCTAGTAGTGTGAACTGTGAAGTTGAAGCAAATCTACACGATTCTGCGCAATGCATGTTTCGAGGAGCTTTTTCTATCGCAAGTGGATATTTTGTTCTGAACTGCAACGCCAAACCCTGCACTACAACACGTCCCGCGCAATGGGCACCGCCATTGGCAGATTGTTCCCTTCACTTGCAAGCGAAGGATTTCAAAGAAATGGAGTAATTTTCTCCCCTTGCGTTGCTGCCGGCCCGGAAGAGAGTTGCTTGCTGAGTCCAGGTCCTAGAAGGAAAGCTAGCGACTACAGTACACTACAGTAGACAAGATGATGGGAAGGAGCAGTCATGCCGATTTCTCTGCCTGGACTTGAGCGGCAAGTGAAGAAGAGCCCAACCCTTTTGATCTACAGCTGTGAGGTTGGTCGGACGTTGAGAGGACTGGATAGGAGTTGGGTACTGTACAATTCAAGGCACCGCCGAATGCCGCGTGCTCCTACAATGGAGTATTTTTTTAGCCTTCCAGCGATTAATAAATGGGGGCATTTGCTTTTTGACTCTTCATCTTTTTTAAAGTTACTAGTCAATTTAATCTTATTTTTTAAACTTTGTTTATTTGACTCTGCTTTTGTCTTTCAAATAATCAATTTTATCCTCATTTGTTAAAAAAAAGTCAAATAAGAAAAGAAAAATTTTAAGTCAAATTAGCTATCCAGAGTCTAAAAGTAATGTGAAAAAATGAGAACAAATTAACTATTAGCATTTAAAACAAAGTCACACAACCAATTATCTTTTAATAAATCTAGATGGCTGCACTTCCCCCCAGCTTACAACATATTTAGACCGAGGGAAAAATCTTGAATTCTATAACTTTTTGTTCATAAAATTAAATTGATTCTTACGAAATTTTTATAAAACTTATTTGAAGAGAATCAGTTCATGTTCACGATTCGACGCTGGCCTCTGCTGTACGCCGTCCATGGTGATGGGGGGGATGGATTAGTGTTGGATCCCACGCCGTTGGGATTAGTGTTGGATTCTTGGCCTTTACGTGTCCGGCAAAGAAGAGAAGCAGAAGCTTCGTTTACGTTGCTCATTGGATCCTCTAGACTTGTACAAGTCCAAGAGCATCCAATGCAGCTCGTGCCTCGGAGGACTGCTGTTTCTTCGGTGAAAGTAACAAGATTTTCAGTAACGGCATGTCTTGTTATCCAATTCCTATGTCAATTTTTCATCAGTTCATAATCATAACTCGTCACGCCCCCGCAAGCCACAGGGCGGCGCGAATCTCAAGGCACCGACCGAGTTTCTTTCTGATCGCGCCACCATCCTTGACTGGGATTCGGCAGTCGCCCTGCCACCAGTGGCTCCCAGCAGTCGGTCTCTCCACCGTTCATCACTGCGTGAGCCATCGTATGGCCATCCGTCGCTCGTCGTGTATGGTGCTCGACACCGGCAATTCGTCAAAGCCCATAACAGTTCATATGGCCGAAAAATATTAGCTGTTGTTTTGGTTACGTACCTAAAATTATGTTAGCAACGCGAAAGAGAGCTACACCACTTTACGGAATATAGTAAAATAATTTTTGCGATGGCGAACAGAGTTGTCTTTATAGGAGAGCATATTTAGGCTCTTTTGGAACGAAGGAATGCAAAATATAAAAATAAAAAAATTATATACTAGAACATATTTAGATCTATTTGAAACGGAGAAATGAAAAGGGTAAGAATATTAAGAACAAATATAGGAATGACAAAAATGTTGAAATGAAAAAAATGAGGAAGTCATGAAAAATTTAGAAAGTTTAGTCTCGTAATTTAAATTTGAATTTAATTTTGAACGAATAATCTTCAAAAATTTAAGAAAGTTCCTTTAAGTTCCCAAAGTTTCCCAAATTTTTTTTTATTAGTTTCGTCTCGTTGAGCTCTTCGTGTAAATTCTCTCATAGTTTTTGAGTTTGGAATATTTAGATTTGTAATTTAAATTTGAACGGTTAATCTTTAGAAATTCAAAAGAAGTTTCTTTAAGTTCCTAAAGTTTCCTAATATGAAACAATAAATATTTTCAAATTATGCTGAAATAAATATTCTTTTTGTTCTTAAATTGATGTCGCCGCTAACTTCTAACATCAATTTTGACCGTTCGTTAATTTTTTTTGGTAAATATCATATATTTTGCTATAATTTTACATATTTAAATTAATTTTTTAAATATGATAAATAGTTAAAATTAAAGTTAAAAATCAACGACGACATGAGAGGGAGTACGCAGTGTGAAGTCATCTCTATCCACCGTGGAAAAAAAAATCAACTCTGTTCCGTGAAGTGGTTTAGATCTGCTTCTATTTGTCAACATAGTTTTAGATATGCAGCTAACTAGCGTTTGTGTCTGTGTGTTTTTTTTTGTTTGACGAATTGTTCTTGAGCAGCGTACACGGTGAGTAACGGTTAGCCGCACGATGACTAACGCGGTGATGGACGGCGGAGAGACCGACTGCTGGGAGCGACTGCTGGAAGGTCGACTGCCGACGATCCCATTCCCCTTGACTGACGGTCAACTCCGGCGCGGCCGCGTTCTCGCGGCGGCCGGCGTGGCCTGCCAATGAGCCTCCAGCTCCCATTCCGCCTGCCGCGCCTCCTCCAGGGCTGCTTCCGCAGGCAGCTCGACCAGATCCACGGCCTGCTCCTCACCTCTTCCCACCTCCGCCACCTCCCCGTACTGCCGGCGCTCCTCGTCCGCCGCGCCACCGAGCTGGGCGACATGGCCCACGCGGACCTCCTTTTCTCCTCGTTCCGCGGGAACGCCGACGTCGCGCTCTACAACGCGCTGATCCGCGGATGAGCTTACCACGGGCCTCAACGAGCGCGCCCTCGGGCTGTTCGGCGAAATGCGGACCCGGACAGCTTCACCTATCCGTACGTCGTCGACGCGTGCGCGAGGCTGAAGATGTGGCGGGGTGGTCAGGCGGTGCACTGCCGAGTGCTCAAGGATTGAAATGACGTCGTGCCGGCCGTGGGCAGCTCGCTGCTCGCGTTCTATGTTGCCGGAGGCTCGCTGGGTGAAGCGAGGAAGGTGTTCGACGGGTTTACAGTCAAGTCTCTGGGCCTGTCAAACAGGATGATGTCGGAGTACATCAAGGTTGGAGACGTCCATTCAGCGCGCCAGTTGTTTGATGCCATGGCGGATAAGGACATCATGTCATGGAACTCCATGCTCGCAGGGTATGTCAAAGCGTCGGACGTTGTTTCAGCCAAGGAACTGTTTGCGAGAATGCCAGAGAAGAACATCGTGTCGTGGACAACGATGCTAAGGGCGCTATCACATGTGGGGGAATTCATTGGCATGAGGAGCCTGTTCAACCGGATGCCTGAAAGGAACTTGGCGTCGTGGAACTGCATCCTCTCAAGTTACACCAGGCACGGGAGATTTTGGCAAGCCCTTTGAATGTTCCCTCGTTTGCTCATTGAGGGGCTCACCCCTGACAGGTACACTGTAGTCTCAGTTCTGTCAGCGTGCGAGAACCTGGGGAGGTTGAGGATGGGCAGATGGATCCATGTCAACCTGGTGACCCCAGCTACACTGTTATTCAAGCTGTGGTTACTAAGGCTCTGGAAATCAAATCTCACTCGGGTTCTGAAGCTTCGAATGATGAGGATGTCATTGAGGAAAAGAATAAACATGAGGAAGTACCTATTACTCCTGAGAAGCCAGCGCCTACTCGACAATCCAAATGACTAGGGACAGGAGCTGTGAATGTTTGGGAAGCAGCTGAACAAAGACAGAGGAAGAGAAATCTTGAAGGCCTTCTCAAAAATCTGTCTAAAGGATGATCTGGTGCGTGGAGTGGAAACCTTGCTGCAATCTGTTGCGCAGCTAGAACGGCTACAACGTCAGACCGCGGGTGCTAGTTCTCAGCCGCTTCTTCAATTTCAGGCACAGGATGATGAGGAGAATCAGGAAGCAGAAGACCAAGAGGAAGATCTGGACATGAACTCTTCTTATCCTAAACTTGCTGGATAGCCAAGCCTGTAGCGATTCTAGACGCTTTGTTATCTCTTGCGCTGGTCTGTATTGAAGCTTGATTTTGGCATTTTGGAGTGTGTTGATCGGTGGACCTAGAGTATCTCCGAAACTCTTATCAATCTATGTTTCTGTCCTGATTTCTGTAAAAGCCATTAGGCTTTAAAAACTCTGCTCCCGTTATAGTTATAATGGAAAGGGATTCTTCCCAGTTCAAAAAAAAAAAAAGGTCCACGCTGAGGTTGGGACAGCCTTGGTCTCAATGTATGCCATGTGCGGTGATACAGCCCGAGCAATGGTTGTCTTCTTCAAGATGGACAGGAAGGATGTGTTCTCCTGGAGTGTCATGATCAGAGCACTCGCTGTGCATAGACGAGTTGATGACGCCTTCAGGCTGTTTGATCTCATGAGGAAACAAGGTTTTCGCCCCAACCAGTTCACCTTCATGGGCGTCCTGCTAGCCTGCAGATATGGCTCTCTTGTGGATGAGGGGCGCAGAATAGTTGAAGCCATGCAGAGGGACTACGGCATTCAACCCTTGTTGCAGCACTATAGTTGCCTTATCGATTTGCTCTGTAGCAACGGCCATGTCGATGAAGCAGCGACCGTGTTGCTGGGAATGCCTTGCCAATCTGACTCTGAAATCTGGAGGCTGCTGCTTATCAGTTGTAGTATTGAGGTTGGCCTCGTATCAGCTGAGGAGGCAACCGGTAGTGAAATTCGTTCAAGTAGTGAGGAGATGTGTGTGGCAATGACATGAATACAGCTAGCATTGTATATGATTAAATTGATTTGTTGTTGAATAAGCTGATTCTTTTTGATTTTCTTCTGCCAGATTTTGACTCTTTAACTGAAAGTCTAGAAAGTAAATAAAAGCTTTCAGTGTTCACTTACCCTTTCCTGAAGCCCTGGGTGGAAGATTTTGTTATGTCACAATTAATTAGGGACATAGCAAGAGGAAAATTTATACTCCAAATTGTAATTTAGTGTTGATGATTTAAGATCAGCCAAAATCCTTTCAGCATGTGCTGGCATAATTATGGGCTGCAGCTTCTTTGAGATGTTTATTAATGCTTCTTCTTAGCTTTCATAGTCTACATATCATTTCTGTGAACAAAACAAGTCAAGATGATGTTGAAGCCGTTTGAATTGCCAAGAAACTCCATTCGATTTTTTATGTATGATATGGCTTCCTACATATTTTATGTGTTTCCTGTTTAATAAAGTCAATTTCATATACATTCTCCATTCATTTGCAAATAAAAAAAAATGGAGGGGAGACAAAATTCGAACCTTGGCCCCGTCTTGACCCCTGCCAAGAGAATACCGGAGAGGCTAGTCGAACATGTGGAGAGGTTCGGGATGGATCGGACGGCTGGCATTCACGGCTCCTCTTCTCGCGCACCATCCTGTCCATCCCTATAAACTCGGGAAGAAGCGACCAGACCCGAAGGTCCCGAACTCGAGCCGTCCTGTCCATTTCTGATCGAGACGAGGTCCTTCTCAACGCCTCTGCCTGCCTAACCCGGGCCGACCCAAGTCACCCAACGGCCCGAACGGCCCCGCAGCAGCCTCGCCTCCGCCGCCACCCTGCCGCCTCCGGCCACCGCCGGAGCTCGTGAGGAAGCTCTCTGAGGCTGGGTAGAAATAGGAGGATAAGATGGTGAGCTCTTCGTCGCCGGTGGTGAATGTGTACCCCCTCGCCAACTACACGTTCGGCACCAAGGAGCCCAAGATGGAGAAGGACACCTCTGTTGCCGACCGCCTCGCCCGCATGAAGGTCAAGTAAGTGTCTCCAGCGTCGTCTCTGTTGGGCTCTCGCTGCCCTGATCCAAACCCTGTAATTCATATGCTCGCCGGAATTTCTTAACCCTAGTTGCTTCAACGGTAGCGTAGCGCTGGGACTTGGATTGAAGGGAATGGCGTTGTTTTAGTGATCCCTGCGCCCGTCGAACCGGCTCAATTTTTTTTTATATAAAAAAAAATCCCCTAGTGGTTCAACTTGAGTCTACTGATCGCAGCTACATTTTTTGCAAGCCCAAAAGGTTCTCTTTTTTTTTTTTTTCAAATTACTTGGTTCAGCATCTCATATCAGCTGTGTTTTCTAGTCTCCAGTTGCTTGACGACTGGTTATAAAAATCTAATATTTAATTAATTTAAAATGCGCAAGGGACTGAATAGGACCAAAAAGGTTTTCTTGTTCAGTTGATTCAGCCCGGTACAATTATTGATAAAATGTTGGATTTCCATGTTTATATGTCTTAAGTGTAGAAATTACTTTCTCCATAATCAATTTTTGTGGTATTAAAATAATTTTCCTCCAAACAGTTAATACCCCTTTGCTGGTTATGTTCATGTGAACTTGTTCTATCCAATATACTATAAATTAACCACTATGTATTTCTGTAAATGACAGCTACATGAAGGAAGGCATGCGCACGAGCGTTGAAGCTATCCTATTGGTATGTTTCTCTTTCTATCCCACAAGTTCTTCTATATACATTTCTCTAGGTATTTGGAATATCAAATTGTTGATGGACTTCAAGTAACTTTTGAGAAAGACTATGCACCTTTTAAAAGAAACTAAATTCTTCACTTGGACTTGGTGCTATCTTATACAGGTGCAAGAGCACAACCACCCGCACATATTGCTCCTGCAAATTGGAAATACATTTTGCAAACTTCCTGGTGGACGCTTGAAGCCGGGAGAAAATGGTGAGTATTATTGCCCTGCATCTTTTGGTTCCATTGTAATGTTTTGTGTTGCTTATTTGGTTACTGACTATTGTGACTGGGATTTGCAGAAATTGAAGGTCTGAAAAGAAAGTTGTGCAGCAAACTTGCAGTGAACTCGCCTTCCTTTCCACCCAACTGGCAGGTAATAAGTTGGAGAGTTAGCATAGCTGCTAGTCAGTAGTCACTGCAAATTCCACTCCGTTCAAATTTAGCTATACCTGACTTATTAACACTGAAATGCGGGGTATACTTAAATGCTCTTGAACCTCTGCATCCAGCAATCTCTCATCTATGTAGAGTGCTTTAATGTTGGTATAGGAAGATGCAGTTTCAGGCCTTTAGGCCTTTTGATATTTGTATCTCACTATTTATCATGCTTGACTTTTTTTAAGGCATATATAACAATAAATCCATAGCCTGTGGTCTGGGTTACTGTGTTGCAGTAGACCAAAATGAACAGCAGTTTCAGACTTTCTGCATTCTGTAACTGACTATTTGTGATGCTTGCTGTTGCCATCTTTTTCGTGTACACACAGTAATCATTGGCTTAATGTGTCCATAGTGCAGTATACTTACATTGAAATGATGGGTCATTATTTGCACACTATCAGTATCACTAGAATCGAGAATGATCTTGATAGTATCTCTTTCACTCTGGCTACTGAATTTATTAAATATATTCATCAAGGAATCCATATGTGCTCTAAATACCCCACAGGCCACAGCAAAATTCTGGGTACCATTTCCTTTTCAACATTTGGTTAATAACATTATAGGATGCCTTGCAAAGGCAGATATAGCACATCATAAATCTCTTCCTAATTTTATAAAAACCTTAACATGCGTGCCATTTCCAGGTTGGAGAATGTGTTGCTGTGTGGTGGAGGCCAAACTTTGAGACTGTGATGTATCCTTACTGCCCTCCACATATCACCAAGCCCAAGGTACATTCTTGTTCTATGAGCATTTTTGTACCTTCTGTTGTTTGGACCAGATAATGCTAATGATCAATTTGTTGAGCAGGAGTGCAAGAAGCTTTTCATTGTTCATCTGTCGGAAAGAGAGTATTTTGCTGTTCCTAGGAATTTGAAGCTGCTTGCTGTTCCACTGTTTGAACTCTACGACAATGTTCAGGTAGGTTGGCATCCAAAATCTGTGGTTAAAATTTGTTGTGTATATATGTTCTAAACCAGACAATATAGTTTTGAAGACCCTCAAGGAGATACTTCCATAGTACTCCTACAGTTTACTTTGCTTTATCTTATTCCCTCTAGGCTGTATGCTTGCTATCCTATAGAAAACTATATAACCTACGTTGTATGGTGCCAGGAACAGAAATTACTTGCCTGAAAACCATTTAGAAGTAGTATTGATTATTTCATGAAGCTTGCTTGAGATATTTACATGCTCTCCCTTTCTAATGAGCTTGTTCTTTAATTTAGTCTTTTGGAAGGCCTTTTTTATGATCAGCAATGCTGACTTTTTGTTAGTTTATGCTTTCAAACCCACCATAAATTTGTTTCTTAATTTCTATATGTGGATGCAGCGGTACGGGCCTGTCATCTCCACCATCCCTCAGCAGCTATCTAGGTTCCAGTTCAACATGGTTAGCTCTTGAGGAAGACGAGTTTTGATGATTAGTATGCACGGGGCTCTCATCTATCATGTTAAGATGGATCTTTGACTTGATGAACCAGCTGATCTACCTAGCAGACCGATTTTATTTCACTAGACTGGATTTTATCAGTTATGAGTGCTAGACTACATATCTAGTCATGTATTTCGACTGTATTTTGTTGGATTATTCTGTCGTTGCAGCACAAGCTGGTGTATTATGTATTTTAGATGATCATTTGTTGTTGTGCCGTGCTAATTGTTCCTGTACATGTACGTCTGTATGCTTCTGCGCCATCAGGTTGTGTAATTCACTAATTTGTCAGTTCTTTAGACTGACAATTTTCATTCTTTGGAGAAACTGCAGTATGTGTACTAGGAAACACCCTTTGTGAATTGTAAGCATGCAAATTGGAACATGACAGCACACTGTACACGTGACTATTTTGAAATGCCTAGTCATATTATTGTAAAATGTGCGTTGTTTTCAATCAGCATTCCATTAAGTGTGAGCCATGCCTTGTCATCCTGTTCTTATGGGCGTCTGAAGATTATTCACCTGGCTGGGTTGTGGTTTATCTATATCCATTTGTGAGAAATAACACGTTCCATCTACAAAAACACGAGAGATATAATTCGGAAAGGATAGCCATTTTGTTCGAGCGTAAAAGCGCCGAAACAACACGTTTTATCTCTAAAAACAGCAGAGAGATACTAATCTAAATAGTGCATAGTAATTAGGAAAGCTAAGCTAAAATAGTGCTCGGCAAAAAAAAAAAAACTCTGTATTTTTTTGATTGATTTCGGTGATTCCTTAAACCCTTCCTCCGTTTAATATACCGACTGACTCAGACCAGAGTGCTGAGCAAAAACCTTTTTTTCTTCCTCCGCCGCGGCGCTCCTTTCCCGCCTCCACCATGGGCAAGCCGAAGCAGCAAGTCCTCTCCCGCTTCTTCTCCCCCAAGCCCGCGCCCTCCTCCGCCGCCGCACCCGACCCTCCGCCGCCGCCCAACCCCAAACCCTCCGCCGTCGCCGCCTTCTCTCCATTCAAGCGCGCGCGCGCCCTTTCCGTCTCCCCCAAATCCCCCGCTACC
>BCLH01002931.1:10973-38464 GCA_001602315.1 Zoysia pacifica
GCGCTCCTTTCCCGCCTCCACCATGGGCAAGCCGAAGCAGCAAGTCCTCTCCCGCTTCTTCTCCCCCAAGCCCGCGCCCTCCTCCGCCGCCGCACCCGACCCTCCGCCGCCGCCCAACCCCAAACCCTCCGCCGTCGCCGCCTTCTCTCCATTCAAGCGCGCGCGCGCCCTTTCCGTCTCCCCCAAATCCCCCGCTACCAACAAAAGGCCCAACCCCTCGCCTGCCGCCCGGGACGCCGTCCGCCGACGCCTCCTCGAGCCGCTCCACCCGCCGCCGCGCCCGCTGAACCCTAGCGCAAAGGGATACACCCCGTTGGAGCAGCAGGTGCTCGATCTCAAGGCCCGCCACCCCGATGTCCTCCTCATGGTCGAGGTCGGCTACCGCTTCCGCTTCTTTGGCGAGGACGCCGCGGTTGCCGCCTCCGTGCTTGGCATCGTCGCCCACCCCGACCACAGCTTCCTCACGGCCAGCGTCCCCACCTTCCGCCTCGGCTTCCACGTCCGCCGCCTCGTCGCCGCGGGCCATACGGTCGGGGTCGTCCGCCAGACCGAGACAGCCGCCATCAAGGCCGCCACGCAGAAGGCCGGAGGCGCGGCCGCCGCGCCATTTGCGCGAGGGCTCTCGGCGGTGTACACGCGCGCCACCATCGAGGCCGCGGCCGGGGAGCTTGAGGGCGGAGGCGCCCCAGAGGAGGGGAGTAGCTACCTCGTCTGCGTGGTGGACAAGGAGTTGGAGGCCACGGGGAGGGAGGGATTCGACGTGAAGGTTGGGATGGTGGCTATCGAGGTGTCCACGGGTGAGGTCGTGCACGGGGAGTTCATGGACAGACCCTCCAGGAGTATGCTTGAAGCCGTGCTGCTTGAAATGGCGCCTGTGGAGGTCATCCTCGGGACGCCGCTCTCTTTTGCCACAGAGAAGGTAGGTAATCAACAGTGAGAATGTAGTTCATTGATCTGAACCATCATGCGCTAGGCTGATGTGCAAGCAAATTAGATGTTGTGTTTCTCTTCATGTGAAAACTGATTAAATGCCTGTGTATTCTGCCTAATGGAAGGTTACTTTAGGGATATTGCACGTCCAAGTGAGAGAGACCATGGGTTTCATTTTGATTCTAGGGTTTCTTGCAAAAGAGCAAGAACCGTTAAATATCATCACTGCTACCTGTTGGTGCAGTTGCCTAATATTCATGACATGCTCCTATGTTCTACCGATAAGAATAGTTTTTTTTATCTTTTCTAATTCATGCCAAGTTCTTGCCAATGGGTAAACATGGCTTCTTACAGTATCATCTTCATCAATAGCCTTTGTCTCAAATTGTTGTGTAGATGATGATGGCATATGCGGGCCATGCTTCTAATGTGCGTATTGAGCGCACACCACTTGTTTGTTTCGGTGAGGGTGGTGCTTTAGCTGAACTTCTATCATTATTTGAGAAGTCTGTGGATGACACTTCAAATGTTGAAGATGGCGGATGTGCATTGGCAATAAGTGACGATAGTAATCTTCGTGGGATTCAGGTATTGACAGCCTTCTAATAATTTTAAGTGGGGTATTAAATATACTCACTACTCACTCATTTGATCATCCCACAATGTGTCTGCATAGATCTCCGTAATTTATTACCTCTGGTTTTGTTTGGATATTGTTAAGACATGACAGCGTAAATCTGCACCAACTATTGTGTCCTAATGGCATCAAAATTTTCATGAGGGATTTCATTTAACATTGTAAGTTCCATATGTTCAAACTAGGGTATCATGGAAATGCCTGAGCTAGTTGTTCTGGCATTAGCGTTATCCGTTCGCTATCTCAAGGGTTTTGGCATGGAAAGAATAGTATGCTTTGGTTCTTCATTCCGACCAGTTTCTTCTGATACTGCAATGTCCCTATCAGCAAACGCTCTTCAACAACTTGAGGTATTTTCTTTTCTGCTAATATGTTTATGAACTTTTGTTTCCAGATTCAATGGTTTTTCCTCTACCTTCATGAGTGTAGTTGCTGATAGGGTCAGTTTTCTCATACAGTCAAGAGAAGACCTGGTTCTTTGCTGCACTATCATTTCCACACAAAGTCTGGATTACCTTCACTTCATATTTTAGTTTATTGAATGTGCCATATCCTTGAGTTTCTACATCTAAATTACTTTCAGGTACTGAAGAACAGCACAGATGGTACAAGAGAAGGCTCTCTATTCCAAACTATGAACAATACATGCACAGCTTTTGGATCCAGATTATTTAGAGGCTGGGTAAGATTGCCTATGGCTAGCCATGAAATGAATGTTATCATGCTGTTCAAGCCAAATTAAATTGTAAATTGTAAAATAGTATAAAATGTGAAATGTTGCTACCTAAAACGTTTCTTTCTATATTATCGTTCCCACACAATTTCTTTGATGATGTGGGATGCTCTTGCAGTTGACTCACCCCTTATGCGATAGAAATCTAATATGTGCTCGTCATGATGCCGTTGCTGAGATTTCTGAATCGATGGGATCACGGCACAACTCAGTTAGCTATCTTAAGGATGGAGGGGATAATTCCTGCACAACTTTGGCTCGTAGCGATCTGAGCACTATCCTTTCGTCTGTTTTGTCCATGCTGGGAAGGTCGCTTGATATTCAGAGAGGAATTACAAGGATTTTTCATTGCAAAGCCACAACTAAAGAGGTGATTTTGTCTTTTATTATAGCCAATTTATTCCAGAAGACATTACATTTCATTCAAAATAATTCAAAAAAAAAAAAAAACATGCCTGCTTGTGCATTCATTCAGCGCTAGTTGCTATTGACTAAAGAAGTCCATCTATTATCCCTCCTTCCATAGTACTTGTACAATGCCTGATAGAATATGTCCCCACTGATGCCTAATTCTTTTGCATTGCAGTTCATTGGTGTTATCCAGTCTATTCTGACAGCAGGAAAGCAGCTGCAGAAGCTTGTTCCTGAGGACACTGACACTGTGTCTTCTCATGATAAAACTGTACATTCGTCTTTGCTGAGAAGGCTAATGAGTACAGTTTCATCGTCCACCATGCTTAATAATGCTGTGAAACTTCTGTCTTCTCTTAATAAAGATGCAGCTTATCAAGGAGATATGCTAAACTTATTCATTGCATCTGTTGATCACTTCCCAGAGGTAAATTTTATCCTTAATTGAATGAACTTATTTTATTGTACATGCTCCATCCAATGCTTGACACTTGCATAATTTTTCATAGGTCGCAGAGGGTCATGTAGCTGTAGAAATGGCCAAGCAGAAACTAGATTTATTGATTGTTGAGTATCGGAAGCAGCTTGGTATGCACAATTTGGAGTTTAAAAGCGTAGCTGGAACAACCCATTTGATCGAAGTTAAGTGGCTTGAGTTTAGTTACTTTCAGATTCTCCACGTTTAACTGCATTTCAACTAGAGCAGTTAGGTTTGTTAATACAATCTATTCTTTGATCGAAGTTAAGTGGCTTGATCGAAGGTTTGTCATATTCTTTGTTAGGTTGTTAATACAATCTATTGTTGCTGTGCAGCTACCAGTAGATAGAAGAGTGCCTTCGAATTGGATGAAAATAAATAGCACGAAAAAGACCATCAGATACCATACCCCTGAAATCTTAAAACACTTGGACTGTTTGTCGCTGGCTAAGGAAGAACTAGCGGTTATCTGCAGGACTTCATGGCATAAATTCCTCATGGATTTTGGGAAGTACTATGCACAATTTCAAGCAACTGTTGATTCTCTTGCAGCTCTCGACTGCTTACACTCTCTTGCTATCCTTGCAAAACAGAATGTAATAGATTTTATCTCTGGTTATATCAACTTTCCTCTCTGCTTGTGCCAACTTTTTCTTATGTGATATTGCTCATTATCCTTTTTTCTATCTAGCAGAATTATGTACGGCCTATCTTTGTGCACGAGAGTGAACCAAATCAGATTCTCATAAAAAATGGGCGCCATCCGGTTAGTTGCAGTTACTTTCAATGGCATTAAGAAGTATCAATAACAAGAGTTTGGATTTGATCAGCAAATCAGAAAAAGCATAGTGCATTAATTTGTAAACTTTCAGAATTTATGAAGTTTTATTTCACATACGCACAAAATATAACCTGAAAATTAAGATTCATACCTGGTCGTTTTGGGGGGAATAGGTACCTGGATTTAGTGTTTGGCGTTACTACTTTACTCTTATGATTTGTTTACCTCTAGTTGTGCGTTCCTCTCATGGTCCAGACATTTGCAAAAAAAGGTCATGCTTCCAGACACTTCTGAAAATGGATCTGCCAAGAAATGCTTACTTAGCACAGCATAGTCCAACTAATTACTTGGTTAGGCCATATACCAATGCTATGAGTGCAAACAAACAAAAACACCTGCTGCTTTTTATAGTCATACCAGATCTTGAAGTCCAGCAGGTTACTACTAATTTTTTTTACCATTCTTGATGGAATATGAACTATTAATTTTAACCCCTTCTGCCGACTACACTATTTGATATTGAATCATTGATAATACTTTATTGTTGGTCTTAGGTTTTGGAATCTCTCCTTGGAGACAATTTTGTACCAAATGATACATATCTTCATGCAAATGGAGAGTCCTGCCAGATTGTTACAGGGCCAAACATGGGAGGAAAGAGTTGTTACATTCGCCAAGTGGCACTAGTTTCCTTGATGGCCCAGGTATAATCTTCTCTGCATCATTATTGTTTTCAAATGAGAGCGCATTGTGGATTGTATTCTAACATGATTAAGATCTTTGACTTTGCATAGGAGTAAGGTTTAAAACTTGTTAATGAAGCATTCTTTCTTCTCTAGGAGCAGCCAAAACATATAAATTGTATTGTATGTTGAATATCATATTGGGCCTGTTCGGTTGCTGTTTTAACGGCTGCGGCTGTTGGCTGAAGTAGCTGTTTCTTCACACATTTTTACTGTAGATATCAAGCAGCCGCAGCTGCAGCACCATCAAACGAACACACCCATTGGTTCTGAGATGATTCCTGAAGGCCTGGTACTCATTGCTTTGATTTCTGTAGGTTGGTTCTTTTGTACCAGCTTCATCAGCAAGACTGCATGTTGTTGATGGAATTTATACCCGAATGGGTGCATCTGACAGTATCCAACAAGGAACAAGTACGTTCCATGAAGAGATGAATGAAACTTCCAACATATTGCATAATTGCTCATCTCGATCACTAGTTATCATCGATGAGCTTGGGCGTGGCACAAGCACATATGATGGCGTTGCTATAGCTTATGCTGCTTTACACTATCTTCTTGAAGAGAAAAAGTGCATTGTCATTTTTGTCACTCATTATCCAAGGATTCTTGATATTCAGAGAGAATTTGAAGGCTCCGTTGGGGCATATCATGTTTCATATTTGGCAACAAGGAAGCTGTTGGAAGTTAAGGACAAAGAGGTGGAGATTAGCCCAATGACAAATGATCTTGGCGAAATTACTTTCTTGTACAAACTTGTTGCTGGAGCTTCAGATAAAAGCTTTGGTCTTAATGTTGCTATGCTTGCACAGGTTAGTTATGCTTACATCAAAAGTTTTGTTCAAACAACGGTGGCGTTTTATTTTTGGTCTCATTCAATTCTTCTGTTGGGTTCAGATTGTTAACTCTCTGTTCCATTCTCTCCAGTCAATTATTGTGTTTATTGCTCTTGTGATTGCTAACCCAGTGGCTTCTTGAATAAACTTGATTTTCTGTGAAAATATTGTATATACAATCATATTGTTACATTATAGTGAATTTGTTAGTTATTACGCTAGTTTTGTTCCGTCGTTCATTATTCTTGTAGCAACATAAATCATGACGTGTATATGAGTTGAGTTACTGTTTTAAGTTTGGCGCTAGTCATGGTGTCCTAACTGTTAATACATTGATCCGTGGCTTATTGAGGTGATCTTTCTCACAGCTTCCAGCTAGATGTATTGAGCGAGCATCGGTCATGGCAGCCAAGCTTCAAGAAGAGTTAATTGCATGTGGAAAAAACAGATGTGGGAGGACAATTGACGCACCGACCGTGGCTGGACTGTTGGAGGGAGCTCCAAAAGTTCCTTTGCTCTATGCACCGTCCTATGAAGGGTTGGCAGAAACATGTCGCAGTATACTTTTGTACCTGACACAGGCTCAGAACGAAAATGATGTAAAAAATATATTATCTTCTCTGAAGAGCGTGCAGGAGATTGCACTGAAAACGATAGGAGGTTCTCTCACATGAAGCATTGGCTCCTTTGACATTTTACTTGCTCAACATAAGTTGAACACATCAGGTAGTTGTTCCTCCTGTTTCATTCACCAAGTCTCACATGAAGCATTGGCTCCTTTGACATTTTACTTAACATAAGTTGAACCTATCAGGTAGTTGTTCCTCCTGTTTCTTCCACCAAGATTTTTTGGCAGCAGCAGTAAGCAGCTGTGTGTTTTGTGACCCTTGCTGGTAGCTTGGGGGGGTATTGGATGAACGAACGTGTAATTGAAGCTTGCCATGTGTTTAACCTTTGAGGTATAGTCGCGAGCCTTAAGGTTTTGTAAATGTGTAACTACATATTAAGTTCCTGGATATATCTGTAAGTACATATTAAGTTCCTGTCCCAGGACTTCGTTATAACGTTTGGTGATACGACATTTCTTTATTTATTTTTACCTCTACAGTCATCTTTTGTACTCGCTGTCGTTGTTGTAATGTTTATCTGTACCGTAATGTAGTGTGCTCCGTATCTGTTTGAGCTTTCTCGTGCTCTCTCCGTTGTTGTCGTCGACTTTAAACTTCAACTTTGATCATTCGTTTTATTAAAAAATTATAATAAATTATATATATTTTATTATAATTTGTTTCATTATCAAATGTATTTGAAACATGCTTTAAAATTTTACACATCTGAACTTGTTAAGACGTGCAAGGTCTAGTACCATGCTGGAAGAGCAAAATGATTGTGTTTGGTATGCTGTTCTTTTTTTTAAAAAAATTCGTTTCTAATAAGCATATTGTATTTTAAGGAATTTTATAGCATGTACTACGTTTTGTATGCAAGAACGAACACAATTATTGGGTACAGATAAATGCTATTGATTTGTTTTTTTGCTAGAAGGATTTTAATTTTGAATCTTTATAGAAGTAACTGAATGTAGTCCCTTTCTCCCGAGTCGCAATAGAAACTTATTTTTAGGATTTATTAACCGTGATTTTGACTTGACTAATAATATAAGTCAATGCATCTTAAAAATAAGCTTAAGGGAGTTATTAGTATAGGTAGACAGTAATATAATGTTTGTACAGGTATGTATTTTTTCTAAGTAATTGAATGTACTTATTTATTGATACAGATAGGTCATAATATACTGTTTGTACATATATTTATCTATTTGGTAATAATTGAATGTACATATTTACTGGGTACATTATTTCAGTGGTAAAGAGACAAAAAAAAAAGGAGTTGGTAGGTAGAGACACGGGGCATGCATCAGTAGTGAATTGTCAGCAGACGCAATAAACTCACCTACTGAGTCGTTCTTTTCTGGAGCAACGTTCCCATGCTCCACTATTTCAGTTCTACGCTCCTCTCTACCTTAGTCATGCTTTAGTTTCACTTCCCTACTCCTCCAGTCCTTTCTCCTTACAATCCTCCCCTCTGTTCCCGATTGACCCCACCCGCATGAGAAGCAAGGATCCATGGCGGTGAAGGGCATTTTGAAGTCTCCGATTGTCATCTCTGACGACGACAAGCCGGCGGCGCTGGTTGTGACGGCATGGACGATCTCACAGAGACCGGAGCAACGGCAACCGGCGAAGGGATCACGCCGCAACGACGACGTAGAAACTCGGTGGCCGGAATGGCTTCCTGGTTGCTTCATCATCAGCGTGGAAAGCCGCTGCAGTGATGGCACGGTGATCCTGGTATGTCCCGATCCATCCCTTTATCTTCTGAACCTCCTCCCACCCGTATTAGGCACAGCGTCTGCCATTGCCGTTGTTCTTCTTGCCTAAGTGCCACTTGCTTGCTCTTTACCTTCTATTCATGGTTCCACGTTAACGTCCTTGTTTATTTTTATTTTTTTGTTCGTGCACGTATATGCATATAGGATTACACCTGCCCGGCTGGTTTCACCTTCAACTCGAGGGCTGCAGCGGAAGAACACTGCTCTTCTGGAGCGTTGAAGCGCGCCCTCGACTCAAAAGCCCCGCTCGATGATATGAGCACGCTGCAGGTGAGTGAGCTCTCCGATTGGTCATGTCGTGTCTTTGCTTATCTAATGAATATTGTTTAGGAGAACGAAGCAATAAATACTTTCTGCAATAAAGTCCGGTTCATCAACAACTAGTTAGATAAATAACCAACGACATAATCTATTACATCACTCAAGTTTGCACTAGCTATTTTATCAAAAGAAATATACATGTGCCCTTGTTAGGTTTCAAGGAAAATCCGGATTTTTAATCGTGTTCTAAATTATTCTTTTTTATAATATCTAGACAAATAAAACTTTTATAAAGATAACAAATAAGGACTAGGATTAGATTCAAATTGAGTAACATTTTTAAAGTAGGGCATTAACATTTGCGACATTCCAAGCGGGATTTCCAACTGTGATAATTCTTTTTTATAGAGAAGGAGAGGTTTCCCCTACTATATTTTTATTGCATAATTACTGCATCAGTTGTACATATATTAATAAAAAGGTAAATATTTACAAACAAAACTGCAAAGCTGCCATGTCTGCCTGTAAAGTAGTTCAGCTCGGCGAAGGGCTTACGCTATGTTTTAATTTCATATACTGAACTCAGCTTTAGTAATAGAGGTTAATGTTTTGCACTTCAATCTTCTCAACTAACTATTTTGTATCTTGTTGCAGGTAAGAAACATGGCACCTCCACTGGCGTTGACCAAACTCAAGTCAAGAAGCCTAAAACTGAGAAGAAAAGGGACAAAAATGCAGTGACTACAGATGCTAACAAGCCAATAAGACCAAAGGGGAGACCATGTAAATATTAGAATCTTGTATTTGTGCCCTGTGGTCTTCTTGTTCCATATCTGACAATGAGGCTCGGAGAGTACTTCACAAAAAGAAAGTGAGGTTCAATGACAGTTCAAATAGTTTAGTTCTATGCTAGTGAACTGGTAGAACTAAGTAATTCTATTGATGTATAAAATTTTTAGTCTTGGAGATCCATTCAACATCATTTTTGGTTTGCATTATAAAAAACGATGGAGGCGACGTGCTGTGAGTTGTACAAACCAAGTAATTATCTCAATTCTCAACGCTTAGAGTTACATGTAAATAATCAGTTCATTACAATGGTAGATAAGGTAGAAGTTTTTGAGTGAATCCTTTGTTGTTCGATGCAATCTTCTGTCAGATCAATCCCAGCTGCTGTGAGTTTCATCCTCGTTGTGGAGACGGCAAGTTTCCTAGTGACAAAAGCTCATCAGATTAGCATTACAGCTGAATATGCATGCCGATTGAAAGACTGCTTGAATATTGCAAGGGACATGATGAGGTTACCTCTGTTGGAGTGAAAGTGAGTGCAAGCTTGATCTCTCCGCAATACTTCTCCTCCTTGACAACGCGGTGAACTTCTGGGGGTAGGCTGCCTTCCTGAAGCACAGGCTCCAGAGGTATGCTAAAAGTAGATGGATACGGATGAAGAATAGTAAGGCGGTTGATTCAGAATAAGCTTACTTTAGCTTCTAGATTATTTATGCATGAGCAACATATTTATCAGATATACTTACGTCGCTTCACCGACAAAATCGTCATCTGTGAGGGCATCACTATCCATGATCTTGACAATGAGCTGTGGGGTGTCACCGGAGACTGTGAAAACAAAAGTCTCGTTCCACTCGGGCTCGCTTCCTGCTCCTGAATTAGTGCAAATAGATTAGCTTATCAAATTGAGATTTTCTCCTCTTTCCAGCATTAGCACACAAAGTTATAGCTAGTTAAATGTAATGCAAGCGATTACTGGGAACGGTTCAATTACCTTTGGCAACGCTGCTTTTCTGCTCCTGAGAGCGGCACGTAAGGATCACATAGGGGTCCATGTTATCTGTTTCAACAGAATGGAATAAAGAGACATGATCTGGTGTTATCAAGGGAAAAAAAATGATTTGGTAACTACGATTATTGAGAATACGCTAAGAACTTGCGTTCAGTGCACTGTACTACACTATCATTAGAAGACAACACAGAAATCTTAGGAATGTGCGAATAGCTAAACACTGATGAAAGTTTTTTCGTAGCTGATCAGGGACATCAACCTGCTGCCCGTATCTATAGGCAGCAGCGATATGCAGAGCACTCTCGATCGCAAAAATCATGATCCATACTTATATCTACTCCCTGGCTCATAGATCTAACATAGCCGACGCATGGATGCATTTCTTCTAAAAAAAGAGGGGGTCAAGCGATGCAGCAAAGAGGAGGTAAAGAACAGTGGAATCTGAAGAAGGAAGAGATCGAGAGAGGTTGAATTACTGAGGAAATCGGTGTCCTCGAGGCCCTTGGCGCAGACGAGAAGAACCTCAAGCTTCCCGTGCGCCATCTTGTCTTGTCGATCTTCTTCTGCCTTTCCCCTTGCCAATCGTCTCCCTCCTTCGGCAACGACCAGCTCTTACAAGTCGCCGGCGTATATGAAGACGGAGTAAGAAAAAAGAAGTCTTTCGAGCCCATGTTGCCCGCGGCCGGCCCCAGGTTGGCAGTAATCATTCAAAGGAAGGGCCCGATTAGTTGCGCGTTGAATTCCTTGATCAATACGATTACGATGACCTTCTTCTCTTCTTCCTCCGCTGTAGTGTAGTACTAGTAGAAAATAGAAATATATTGCCAGCTTCCTAACTCCTATGTTGCCTACTATCAATACATTGAGCTGGTCTGGCACATGACAACATGCCGTGATACATGCACCTAATCGCTCCGTGCAAGCTGCCAACTAACATAAGGCTTGGTTACTCTTTTTTTTATTCGTTAATATTTTTTGTCTGATTAAAGTTAATCGTTGTTCTGGTGATTCCGATTAAGACTTCGTGGGTTACATTTGCCTTACCTCAATCATGATATTAGTAGCTCTGCAGGCTGCAGGCTGCAGCCCATAACAAATTCAAGCGGCGAAGGCCCACTAAGGAATGCATCGGAGGGGTTAGATGACTCGGGCCTACGACTCTGCGAGCGATGACAGGTGGGGCTCTGCAAGGCCCATACGCCAAGACGAGACGGACAGAGCCCGGCTGCGTCCGCCCGTACGTCTCCATCTCTTCTGCTGCTGCTTCCCCCCCCCTCGTCTCCGCCCCGCCACCACCTCTCTTCCCCGAATCTCCGTCGCCGATCCCTCACCGCTCGCGCGACCTACGCCTTCAGCACGGCGGGTTCCTCTCTTCTATTCCTCGATCTCCGGCACTGTAACACCCGAGGAAGGTAATCCAACCCCTACCTTCCCCCATCTCTGCTTTCACATCTCCTATGATCGCCCCAACACCCTGCTGTACAGCCCTTGAGTCCTTTCGGAACCTGGATTGCTTCGTTTTTTTTTACCAACCTGCTAAGCTATCCGACCATTACGTTGCTTGTAACCTGTATTGCCCCAATTGTAAGTTATAGTGTTGGTAACGTGTAGATTAGACTACCTTGTTTGCTTGCGTGCCATGATCTGAGCTCCTCGGCATGAAGCGTGCTGCTGTTTAGCTGCGCTATGTGCTCTTTTTTTGTTTTTATATCACGTCCGTCCAAATTCAGTTTGCAATTTTTCTGTTTAGCTGCTTTGATAGAGGATATTGCTCGCGGCTGCCCTACGCACACATGCGGCGTTAGGTGATGACGAGCTTGCCCGAGAGAGGTGCAGCACAGCCATCGGATTCTTCGTGCGAGGGGGAAGAAGCCGTAGCTCTTGTTGCTTCTTCTTCTAGGTCAGAGCAGAAGGAACGCAGCACCCCCAAACAGTCAAAGACATCATCCATCCTGTCAGGTGTTTTTACGCCCCCTTTCACCATCTTTGAGGGGCACCAGGACTCATCACAGGCGTGTGGGGCCAAGTCACCAAAGTCACCTTCCGGCTCTTATGGTTGGTCCAGGATTTTGAGGAGAATCGTGTGCAGCGGCTCCATGTGGCGTCTCCTGGGCTGTAACAAGGTTCTGACCTCTAGTGATGTCTGGTTCCTTGGCAAATGCTATAAGGAGGAGGAATCCAGCAGCTCGGAACCAGACACTGGCCATTCTGCATTTTTAGAAGATTTCTCCTCCAGGATTTGGATCACTTACCGAAAAGGTTACGTTTTATGGAATTTCATGCCTCTTTTAACCTAATCTCGTGTACACGTGTTGAAATGTTGGCATGATTTTTGTCTCAGGCTTTGATGCGATATCTGATTCCAAGTTAAGTAGTGATGTAAACTGGGGCTGCATGGTCAGAAGCAGTCAGATGCTGGTTGCACAGGTAACCTCTATTTATTTGAAACTATTGCTTTATTGAATACTGCAGCTGCAATATGTAACGGACTAACATACTGACATTTGGAAAAAATTTTGCAGGCACTTATTTTTCATCATCTTGGAAGATCCTGGAGGAAACCTTCAGAGAAGGTGAGATACATTGTACTTGAAGATTACTATATCTTAGATTTTTGCCTGTATGCAGGACAACGAGGTATTCCTGCCCTGTTATAGTAGGTGATGGATCTCTTCTAATTCTTGATGTAGGGTTGCTTATAATGACCAACTGTTCATATGCAGCCTTACAACCCAGAATATATAGGGGTCTTGCACCTATTTGGTGATTCTGAAGCTTGTGCTTTCTCTATTCACAATTTACTTCAAGCTGGGAAGAGTTATGGCCTGGCTCCTGGATCATGGGTGGGTCCATACGCTATGTGCCGGGCCTGGCAGACCCTTGTCCGCACAAATAGAGAGCAGGCCACTGAAGCTGCAGAGAGGAAAGAAAATTTTCCTATGTCTCTTTATGTGGTTTCAGGTGATGAGGATGGTGAAAGCGGTGGAGCTCCTGTTGTTTGCATTGATATGGCTGCTAAGCTTTGCCATGGTTTCAACAAAGGACAATCAGCATGGTCACCTATTCTTTTGTTAGTCCCTTTGGTTCTGGGCCTTGACAAAATTAACCCAAGGTAATCAGCAAGTTAGTAATCTACATGTTTTTATATGGATATATTTTTTTGCTATTTTGAACTTTGGAGGTCCTGCAAAAACCCTTTGCAACTCAGTTTGTATTATTCTCTAAGCACAACAAAGATTGTAATATGCTAATCCGATTTGGTGGGTAGTTCTACTGAATATTATTCCATAAAGGCTGATGAATATTTGATCCATGCCAGCCATCAATTAGGCTTGGCTATGAATAGAAATGCACTTGAATAGTTTATATTTATGTTGATGGATTGATATGTAATATAGTATTGTTCTAATTTTTTCCTGGCCTTGTGTTTGCTGTCAGGTATATCCCATTACTTAAGGAGACATTTACATTTCCACAAAGCTTGGGCATTTTAGGTGGGAAACCTGGAACATCAACTTACATGGCCGGGGTACAGGATGATAGAGCGCTCTTCCTAGATCCCCATGAAGTTCAAATGGTAAGGCTCCGTACTTATATTTGGCTAACATGGAACACATGTGCTAGAAAATATGTATTGTCTACTAATTAGGCTTTAACGAATAAGCAGTAGACTCCCTTAAAAGTATCAAATGCAAGCATAATCTGATCTTTCATGTATGTAGATGCCGTTAAAATACTTAATATCAGTGTGAACATAGATAATGGACCAATGTATTTGTTGACCGGAAAGCATAGCTCCTTTTGCTATAGTGGTGGTAGTAATACAGATATTCTGTCTATGTATCAGGCAGTTAACATTGAACCAGATAACTTGGAGGCAGACACTTCCTCGTACCATTGCAGGTATGTGCACTGTTGTAAATAAAGACTGATGAATGGAATTTCATAATTTAACTTCTTTGCTTGTCCAAAGGGAAAAACCTTATTCGTGTATCTTCGTTTGCGCAGCATTGTCCGAGATATGGCACTAGACCAGATAGATCCATCCCTGGCTATTGGTTTTTACTGCCGTGATAAAGGTACCGCTGTTTCTTGTATTCCTGTTTGGCTATTGTTTAAGCTTAAGTCGAATCTTGATGTTCAATTTACATCTTTTGTGTAGATGACTTCGACGATTTCTGTTCTCGGGCCTCTGATTTGACAGAAAAGGCCAACGGAGCACCACTATTTACTGTTGTACAGTCAATTCAACCACCAAGACAAATGTATAACCAGGATGAGGGCTTGGATAGTTCCGGTGATAGCATGGTCAACAACCTTGATGGCTCTGGTGAAACAGGGGAAGAGGAATGGCAGATCCTATAAATTGATGGAATTTGACAGTTGACACGTTGAGTTGAAAACCCTGCATCAAACTCATTATCTGAATGCCCTCGTGTGTGTGAATACAGGATATTTATTTGTGATTTCAAGGTGTGGTGGGATGCCAGTATCCCATGGGAGTAGCTCAAAACGTGCCGGATGGGAATGCCCTTTGTACCATACAGATGGCTGTGGTTCAGTATAACTAAATGCATTCGTTCTATGTTCTACAGTGTATTCTAATGTCATTTGACAATGCCTTTCTCGCTGTTGAGTGTCTCCATGAATCTGGAATCTAATGTCATTACACAATGCTATATTCTATACGGCAGGGATTTTTCACTTCCATAAACGAAGCAAAAAACATTTTATGGAAAAGAAGATATCGAAGCTGATGCAAATTGTTGACATTGCAGAGAAAAATTGTAGTAGTGACGAATTGAAGTAGCAGCATGCATAAACAACAAGTCTCTGTTTCGATCTTGAAGCAAGAAGGCGATGAATTTGACACAAACTGGTCACGACGATCGATCCGATCAAAGTCTTTCGCAATCTGATCAAGGCAAATGGGCACGATCCATTTCCCCTTTGATCCTTGGTGTTTCCGTATTTTACTTTGTAGTCGTCTCCCTTACACTGTTACACGGACTCTCCCCACCCCCCCCCACCCCCACCCCAACTCAACTTGCACCGCCGCATCTAGGTCACCACCTTATCGGCGTGGACCATGGCCGGGGACTGGCAGGAGCTGGCCCAGGCGGCGGCCATCGGCCTCATCTTCGCCTTCCTGGCCGCCAAGCTCATCTCCACCGTCATCGCCTTCAAGGAAGACAACCTCCGCATCACGAGATCCTCGCCCTCGTCCCCCACAGCCGCCCCGGCCAAGCCAGTCGCCGCAGTCCCTCCGCCGCTGTCCCGCGACGCCCACGGTGATGACTCCAGTGACAGCGACTGGGAGGGCGTGGAGAGCACCGAGCTTGACGAGGAGTTCAGCGCCGCCTCCGCCTTCGTGGCAGCCTACGCGGCCTCTGGCACCAGCGTCCCCGAAGAGGCGCAGCTGCGGCTTTACGGTCTCTACAAGATCGCCACAGAGGGACCCTGCACCGCGGCACAGCCGTCCGCCCTCAAGCTCAAGGCCCGAGCTAAATGGTAGGTCTCATCCATTTCCTCATGCTGAATTGTGGAGTGTTACTGCGAATTTATAATAATTTCTCTGCGTCGACTTGGTTAGCTTGAAATCTCTATCTAGAAATCTTGTAATTGGATCATGGAAAGTTGCGAGCCTTTATGGCTTATTGGCGCAAATGTTGCCTTGGTGCTAATTTCTGCACTTCATGTTCGTCCAACTGTTACCTGAGCAAAAAATAAATATATAAACTTTGACTCACTTTTCATGCTTCATATCCTGGAATGCCTCCTTGTCATCGTGCTGCACAGCTATGCAGTCCTTAGATTTCATGTTGAATATATCATTCTATTTTGTGTTTCTTTAAAAAATCAGCATTGAACTCAGGTGTTTACTGTTTGCAGCTCATATTAGAAGCATGCAGCACCTTTTTAGATCTGTGATCTGCTCGCTGCATGGAAGTCTATCTGGTTTAACAGTTATTGTTATGTGGCCTGCATATTCCAGGAATGCATGGCATAAGTTGGGTGCTATGCATACAGAAGAAGCTATGCAGGAATACATCACAATTGTTGATGAACTATTCCCTAACTGGGCAGCTGGTTCGAGCAAAGTAAGCTCTGTAAATCATAATTGATGACTCATTTGTGGCAGTTTACATCCTATGACATAATTTCAGAAAAAGAAAGGTGAAGATGGAATACCTTCTGCATCAGGCTCAAAGGGACCAATGGGACCTGTATTTAGCAGTTTGATGTATGAGGAAGATGAAGGAAATGATTCGTAAGTTCTGTTTGCTTCATGGATTCCTTCTGCACCTGTTGCTTTGTTATGTAACCCTAAAATGTAAAGAAACCTCAATTTTATATGCAGAGAACTTGGCGATATCCATGTTTCAGCAAGGGAAGGAGTGATTGATGACATAGTAAAACAACTGGCTGCTGGTGTGGAAGTCAACGTGAGAGGTTTGTGTTTGTAAACTAAGAACTATCAAATGCTTATTTTCTCTGTTAGAAGCATAACTCATTCAAACATGGTTTGCTTTATGATGGTTTCAGATAGTGAAGGCAGAACTCCATTACACTGGGCTGTTGATCGTGGCCATCTAAATGCTGTTGAAGTTCTTGCAAATGCAAATGCAGATCTGAATGCGCAGGTAAGTTGGAAGCATTTGTGTTCTAAAATTTATAGTTGGTATGATCGACAAGTAAAATCCACTGGTAAATTAGCCTGCCTTGGCATCATAGATTCATAGAGCTGACACAACTCATTCGAGGAAGAGCTAGAGCTGAGCTGAGCTTCTGTTTCTTCCATGTTCAGGATAATGAAGGACAAACAGCGCTTCACTATGCTGTCCTTTGTGAAAGAGAAGACATTGCTGCATTGCTTGTAAAGCATCATGCTGATGTTCAGATCAAGGATGAGGATGGGAGCGCAGCACGGGACTTGTGCCCTTCGAACTGGTCTTTTATGCAAGAATCAAACTGACAAACACGAAAGCACTACTAGAAGCTTGTTGACCTTGCCCTGGCAGAGCCGTATCTTAGATTTATATCGTATCTGGTCACATGTTTCAAGATTGGGAAATCAGATGAGTAGTTTTATCCACCTCATCTAGTTACAGAAACTCGTACCCCTATACACAGAAGAAATGTACTAGTGGACATGTGTTGAATGTCGTGTTATGTTAGCGAAAGCAGTTTAATCGTACATATTTTGCCTGTTGGCCATCTTCGTCGTCGGCGGTCTCGATACCAAGCGTCAGCGGCGCAATGTCCAGAGCCAGGAGAAACTATCCTGTGAAATAGGGCCTGCACCTTTTGGGCTTCTAGCCCTTTTGCGCTCATTGGGCTTTCCGTTGCCCCGGGCTGGACTGCACTTCATCTCGATGAGATCCAGATGCCCACGTTGAACCATTCCCAAATCCAAACAATTGTTCCCATTTATTAGTAAAGGCCGAAAGTGATTTGATTTTTCTATCCGCATGAAGAGGCATGGTAAATTGGTAACCGTGATCTGCTCTGCGTTGACCTGCATAGTGGTTGGTGCCGACCATGTCCATGTGACACGGTACATTTTTCGCTAGGGGTGCGGTCCAGGGGACCAAAAAGTTCTCGTCGCTACTCCTTTCCACAGGACCCCATTCCCTCTCTCTCTCTCTCTCTCTCTCTCTCTCTCTCTCTCGGTCAGTCGGTCCACACTCCCTACCCCGCTCACACACGCAGGACACAGATCGCGCTCTAGCTCACGCCAAGACGCCGAGCAAGGGAGCGAGAGACCAAGCGCCGAAGCACCCAGCGGAGCTCCAAAGGGAAGGGGCGGCTGTGAGAAGGAAGAGGAGGCCAAATGGGAGGCCCCCTCGGCGCCATCATCGGCCGCCACCCCTCGGCGGCAGCCGGCGGCGAGGAGGAGCTGGGCGGAAGCGGCGGCGGCATTATCCGCCACAACCGCAGGTGCCGTGACATCGCCTTCCTCGTGCTC
The DNA here is from genome assembly GCA_001602315.1 of Zoysia pacifica. Lineage (NCBI taxonomy): Eukaryota > Viridiplantae > Streptophyta > Magnoliopsida > Poales > Poaceae > Zoysia > Zoysia pacifica. The sequence continues at coordinate 28,946 of BCLH01002931.1, forward strand.
TTCGCCGCGTTCTGGGTCTCCATGATTGTCAACTCAAGCTTCGGATTCAACCAGGGCAATCCTCTAAGGTGAGCTCGGTCCCCATGCTCAGATTCAGCCTTCTCCGGGTTCTCCCTCGCTATCTCTGTCTCACTCTCTCTCAGGATCTGTGTGTGCTGCTCGTGATGCTTGCTTCCGGTTTCTTCAGCTGGGTCTAGGTGCCCATTACAGGGAGAATTGATGCATGCCTCGCTGACATTTTTCTCCCTTGGCTGCTGGGGGCCAGATTCCATCATTTTCCAGTAATAATGTTTTAACGGTTCTTGTTTCCTTTACTTGAGGAACTAATTCTTCGAGAATGAGTTGGGGGGAAAGCTTGGTTCTGCTGCTCGGATGGACCTACAGACAATATAACCCTCATAATGGTTGTTTGACGAGTTACAGAATGAATCTTGCTTGCAGAAGGAATAACTAAAACTTCCAGCCCTCGGTTAGATTATTTGTAGTGCGTTGCGAATCTTTGTCTTTGCTTCGGTATTTCAACCAAGTTAGGTTAAGACGAGGCGCCCTTTTGGCTTTTCAGAGGCAAAAATGAGCCTTTAGCGGCTTTTGTGGTCCTTTGCTCTCGTGGTCTAAAAGCATATGGCACTTTGTTGTGACCATTTGCTCCTTTTGTAACTGCGTCCTGGTCCTGATAAATATTCTCTCTTCAGTGATAAAATTCGATTCAGTGCTGTTGATCTTATCGACTATTTATGTACCCTGCAAATCACTGTCATTCTACAACTACTGCAACATGTTAATTAACCGGCTACATTTAGGTCCAGTTGCATCATCACTCTAGTTTTCATTTGATTTCTGGTGCTCTCACTAGAATTGTTAAGAAGCTGAAAGTGATGTGGTCTATCAAAGTTGGTTGGTTAACTGGCCCTGACAAGGTACATTACTATTATTGCAACCAGTGTGTAGAGGAACTGAATAAAAATGACACCGTATGCTTTTAATTCTTGCAGGCTTACTAATGAACTGGATTACAAAGGGAATGTCTGTGGTGACAAGCATGGTGACCCAAATTTGCACGAGCTTGACGTTAGATATTGGATGAATCCAAACCAGGTCTACCAAAGTGGACTCAAGGACAGCAAGATTAACCTTGCTGACGCCAAAACCATCTGCCTGATGGAGTGCCCGATCCCAGCAGTTGATGGATTGAACTTTATTTGTGATTATCCAGAAGGGGACATACGCCTTTCTGTTGATGACTGGATCAACAGGGATTATGATTATTTTGAGTTCCTCACACCAGACATGAGAAATAGTTCTCTTCAGCTTCAGGGTCCATGCTATCCTGTTATATTCCCAACTGTTAATGGTAATATACATTTCATAGCCCATAGCCATGTTCCTGCTCTCTGAAATCAAATTATAAACATAGTCCCTGTTGTAAATATTAGTGACCTAAATCTTCTCTCTCTTCAGTCTTTTGGAGCTGTCAGTTCATTGCTCGAGCATCCAACGTCTCCTTGAAACATTGGCAGCAGATGGGTGGAGTGAGTATTGATGAGAATATTCTCATAGACAAAACAGTCCACAAGGTCATCAATTCTAGATCAGCTGTGTTAAAGGTTTGTAACTTTTGTGGTCGCATCGTTTTCTTTCCCATCTACTCCTTTCATATTTTAGTTTTACAATTTTTCTAATATGTACCTACACTAAGTGACTAATGATTGACCAATGAGCATTAACCTAAGCCTGAAATATTTTTATCAAAGAAAAACAATGCATTGATGATTATTGTGAAAGAAATTAGTACATAGTTGAAGATTAGGGTGAGCCTTGATCAGAGTGATAACTACTTCTGTATGGCATTTGATTATTTGAGAATCTTTAGTTAGTTTTATCTTCTATCTGCAGAGATATGTGGCAGACATTGGGAAGTCGTGGCCTGTATTTATTGTTTGTGGTGGAATTCTCCCTCTTTTCTTGTCAGTGATCTGGTTGCTTATGATTAGATATTTTGTTGCTGCCATGACATGGATAACAGTGTTCCTCTTCAATGCCCTGGTTATATCTGTAACAATGTTTTGCTACATTAAAGGTATGACACTCACTATTCCAATTCCTAAGTTGGAAATTGGTTCACAACGCATTGTCATGTTAATTCTCTGACACATGGTACATATAACTAATTGAAACTTAATGCATCACCACTCAGCTGGCTGGATAGGCACTGATCCTTTAACTGTTGTCATCGGGGAAAGTGACCCCTATGTTCACACAAGTGGTCGGGTAAGTATCCTCAATCGAATAGGATCAGCTTTTATATAACTGCTTCTTTTTGGTGTCTGATAGTCCCATCTTCTTACCAGGAAATAAGCCACCTTCATACTGCTGCGATTTTCATGACTGCAGTAATGATCATTGCTTTCCTGTCCTCAATAGCTATTGTCCGCCGTATACTGATAGCAACACCTGTCTTAAAGGTATGCAGATAGTTGGATACATGCCATTGTTCTGTGTTCAGTCAAGAATCAGTAGTCTATTACACAAGTTTGGGGTATAAATTTCATCTCTGTTGTGAATGTGCCAACTTAAACTAACCATGATACAGGGGCTGGAATATTAATATATATTCCCTTTTCTAAAAACTACACTAACCATGATACTTGGTTTCAGGTTGCTGCAAAAGTCATTGGTGAAGTGCAGGCACTAATAATTTTCCCAGTTGTGCCGTACTTTGTCCTTGCTATCTTCTATATGTTCTGGTTTTCTGCCACACTCCATCTCTTCAGCTCAGGTCAAGTTGTCCGGAATGATTGCAATACAGATTGCTGTTCATATGATCTGAAGTTGGGCAAAGTAAATTGTGATAACTGCTGTGGATACAGTATCCATTACACGCCACACATTAGCATTGCCATTCTTTTCCACTTATTTGGCTGCTACTGGGCGACACAGTTCTTTCTCGCATGCTCTTCAACTGTGGTGGCTGGATCAGTTGCTTCATACTACTGGGCGCGTGGTGAAGTATCAGTAAGCACATAGGAACTCAAATTTAGCCATTTCTGTCATAGTATATTTACTGTTCCTTACATTGAAGCGTTTTCGTGCAGCATGATATACCATTTTTCTCTGTGGTCTCTTCACTGAAGCGGCTGTTGCGCTACAGCCTTGGATCTGTTGCTTTGGGTTCACTTGTTGTATCTGTTGTCGAGTGGGTGCGGTTCATACTAGAATGCCTCCGTCGCAAGTTGAAGCTAGTTGATCCTGCTCGGGAAAGCTGCTTTGGGAAAGCGGCATCTTCCTCTTCTCAATGTTGCCTAGGCTGCATAGACTGGACCCTGAAGTCAGTAAATCGAAATGCTTATATAATGGTAACTGTTACTAGTGCTTCCATCCCGTAACTTTTTATCATTTGTGCTGTGAACACACCAACAGTGTTAGGATAGCTCTGTATTCAGTTACTGGCAGATATATAAAGTTTAACTCTAGCCTTGTTTGATAGCAGTTCGCCGAATCCATTTAATATCATCTGCTCATGCTGTAGCACTTTTAATTTTGGGGCAGCAGCCTCGTACTCTTATTCAGGCTTGGGATTGTTGAGTTTATATGTTATCGTGCTAAATGGTTCTTGTATAAAACTGAAAAGGCCTGTTAGCTTTGACCCATGTTTTGCTGGTGCAGATTGCTATCACTGGAAAAGGTTTCTTCAAAGCTTCTGTGATTGCAACTGGTTTGATAATGAATAACATACTTCGCATTGGAAAGGTCAACGTCATTGGTGATATTATCCTCTTCCTGGGGAAACTGTGTGTGAGCCTATTCTGTGCTCTTTTCGCCTTTCTGATGCTGGACACTCACAAGTACAAATCTGCTCACAACAAGATATCATCTCCGCTTATCCCTGTACTGGTGAGTACCTTGACCGAGTTTATTTGATCATTTATAAGTACTCGGATTCTCAAATTTCCTTCCCTTTGCTAAAACTTGAAGTTGATTGCATTATGATGGATGATGCACTGGTACTGCAGGTAACATGGGCCCTTGGATACATAGTCGCCAAGCTCTTCTTTCAAGTGGTGGAGATGTCAATTGACACCATCATCCTTTCGTTCTGCCAGGACGCAGAAGAGCACCAGGGGACTGCGCAGTATGCGCCCCCTCTTCTGATGGAAACACTGGATGAGCAGAGTGAACTGCAAAGACTAACTCAAGGACCTTAACTCCTGGGTTTTGCTCCTCAGTACTATCAGTAGCAAACTAATCATATATTTCCCCGTTTTCTAGGTTAGTGGCGAGGCTGCACCGTTCTGTTGTTACTAGACCATGTTCTACAAGTCTAAGGCTGTCAGGTTTTGGTAGCCTAATTGGCAGGTGTAGGCACCTTATCTGATAGAGTATATGCTATGGCTGACAGTGTTAGTGGATGGGCTTGAACTCTGATATGATGTCAGTTCCTTTATTCATCATTTTTGTGTGTGATGTTGTAAGTCTGAAACAAAAGAGATGCTACGGTGCGAACTCAAGGTACCTCTACCTCTTTAATTAATTTCAGCCGTTAATTTTTAAAAATTGATACTGGGTTCATCATTTTTTATATCGGCCCACTATTTTTTTTATTGGGTTCATTATTTTGTTACTTTTGACTATATATCTTTTTATTTTTAATCGTTAGATCTGATTAAACGGACGGTCGTGATAAATTTCAAAGCATTGTATCGTCTCTCTATACAAACAATGCAATCACCTGCCTTGGGCGCCGTTTTGTCTTGGTTGGTTTGTGTGCTGGTGTCCGGCTTGACCCGCCGTGCGGCCAGCTACGGGTTGGATCGGTGCGCTCGAGTGAAGCGGATTTTATACTTACCATCTTACATATTCGTTATATTTAAAACTGTTCGAATCGATAAATAAACGAATAAAATAAATCTTACTTATTTTTTAAAGAGTAGATTCATGTATCATTTATTTTATTCGCATCCTCTTTATCTACTTCCCTCCTCGTTATATCTTTCACCTGCGCCCGGGCCGTACTGCTGGAAGCCGCGCTCGCCGCTGCGACTCGCCGGCGTCGGCTGCTGCATCTACGCAGCGAGCGTTCAACGTATCTGCCTAGGCAACGAACAGGCTGAGATATTGGGCCAAACGTTGGCCCATACGGAACGGCGTATTGTTCATCAACCTCCTGGCAGTGAAGTGCGCTGGGCTTGTTGGGCCGCATCGCGGTACTTCTGTTCGCCGTCCGCCTCCACCGACACCGCCACCGCCGGCGTCGTCCATGGAAGGAAGGTGCTGCCGTGAGTGAGATAGGCTCCTCCGCCGTGAAAACAAAGCCTCCTACCTATGCACCCATTGGCCATTGCCGAGGTTCTTCGCGACGCGCAGCACGCAGATCACCGCCTCTGTGCCAACCGCGGCGCGCCGGCGGACCACAAGAGCGCAGGAAGTGACGCCGGGGAAGATGGGAAGCGCGAAGCCGTGGCCACGGAATAGCCATAGCCGTTCTCCGTCCTGCCGGCTCTGGTGAGTGGCACAGAGAAGCGTACACAAACGTCGGAGTAACCACTCCAACAAAATAACCCTCAGTGTCGGTTCATAAGCACTTTTGATGTCGATCAAACCGCTTGACACTGCTCCTACCACACTGCTATAAGCTATCATAAGTGTCGATCACAAGCAACCAATATTGTTGTTTTCACAACAGTGTCGAATATGCTGACATCTCAGTTGTTGACGTCAGCATATCCGACACTGTTAACATCAACAGTGTCGTTTGCTGACATCAACATACTTGATATTATTGATGATTTTATTTAATTAAAAAAATTATCTCTAATCTGCTATGCTCTCTCGTATATATTGCTCTGAAGCAAAATAAAGATATGCAGTGTAGATTAGAAGCAACATAGCCATACAAGTAATTCATCCAGCCATTGCAGAATTAATATGGACTCCAATTGTGCCAATATAAATGAATAATACACTCAAATCAAAGCAAAGTACATAATCTGGATGTCTAAAAATTCACTTATCATAGAAACTAAGAACTATCAATAATGCATTCACTTCTGTCATCTATTTTCACATGGATTAGACTCCAAACAATTAACCTTCTTAGCCTATAAATATTAGCGCACAAGAAAAATTATGCAAGTAAAGGCCATGATATATTATGACTCATCTTACCTCAGACAATGTTCAGTTCATGATGTTTAAAACATCAGTCAACAAAGCATAAGTCCAAGCATATTAAGTCAACAAATCGACAGTTAACAATGCATTATAATCATATAGACATGGGAAAGTTAAAAAACTAGATGAGAGAAATGTCATATCTTATAAAATTGAAGTGATAACGACTGACAAGTGCAGCAGTGATACGCTCTAGAATTGGTTTCTCTTGCATGTCAAGGCTCCTTGCTTTTCCTGTATGCCTAAAAATGGTTTCAGAGTTATAATTCTTGACCAGTCAATTGCATAGTTAAAGTTGTACAGACAAGTAGATAAGTTATACAAGTTCATAGATGAGGTAGTATGCAATATAAGAGGTAGTTCTATTCAATGGCAGAAAATTAAGAAATAAGAAATTTTGAGCAGCCTTAAATAGCAAAGCATATTAGCATGCGACAGAAACAATTGGTACTGATAATTAAGAATCTCGTGTTGAAAATTAATAGGTGAAGCTGCACTTGCTGAATCTACTAATATTGTGTGCTCTAACATTAAGAACAAACCTAACAAGTACTATAATGTCATATCAGATTTAAATATTGGCAAGAAAATTAACATGTAAGATAAAATGCCTCAATCACTGATAAAAGGATACTAACTGTTGAACGTTGATAGATCGATCCCTTCATATACAAATTTTACTTCAAATATATTCAAGGATAAAATACTTAGGTGTATATCAATGCAAAGACCTGCAAGTAATATGATACAAAATTTTATCAACAAGGAATCAATGTTATCTATAGATTTGCTTCTTAAAAGTCTGCTATTTTCCGCTACATGTTTACGCTCTGTTGATGTGATCCTCATTCACCAATGTTTCTGCATCCTAAGTAACTAATACCTAGCTAACAACCATTACTAACAAGACAAAAAAACATCTCTATTATACTTTAGGCCGCATCGCAAGATCCTGTTCATGCAACCGCGCGGTCGATCGAGCTGCCGTTGATCATCCCCTTGGCGTGTGCTGTGCGGCGAAGAACCGGTGGTCATGTGGTTGCAGCGCAGGAGCCTGAGCTACGCGTTGGTGGTCTGTGCCAGGGAGGTGGCTAGCTGCGGGTCACACCATGCCTACATGCAAAAGCAGTTTCGACCGGATCCGCCCACCCGACAACTAGATCTGCCTACCCCATCGCCGGATCCGCCTGTTCCACCACCGAATCCACCCGCCACACAGTCGGATCCGCCCGTTCCACCATCGGATCCACCCGCCCCACCACCAGATCTGCTAGAATCGAAGTGTCTAAGTCGTGTCATAGCTGCTGGAGCACAAAGTGCGGAGGAGAGTGTGTGTGGGGGAGGGAGATAGAGGAAGGTGGCGGCGGAGGCGGGTGCGCGTGGGGGGAGAGGAGGAGGCGCAAAGGCTTAAAGAGGACGTATGGGAGGGACTGAGAGAATGGTGGAGGTTAGGGTTTCATGTTTTATACGACTCTGAGATTGCGGACCAGACTGAGCCTTAGGCTCTTAGTGAGTTGAAAATATTAGTGTCGGTCTCTAAATGTCATAAGCAACCAACACTACTATGAAAATAATAGTGTCAATTTCTAATGATATCATCAACAATCAACACTACTATAAAAATAATTGTGTCAGATTTTGATGATATCATCAGTAAGTAACCGGCACAACTATAAAAATAGTAATGTTGATCTTTGATGATGTCATAAGCAACTGACACTGCTATGAAAATAATAGTGTCGGATCTGATGATGTTATCAGTGACTGACACTGCTATAAAAATACTAATGTCGGTTATTTATAATGTCAGTAACGATCGACACTAGTGTAAAAGATTAGTGTCGAGCCATAAAACCGAAAAGCTGTGTGTTTTTCTATGGATCCGATACTGTTGAAAAAATTGAAGTGACACCGTAGCCTTCGCTCTCTGCATACTTGAGACAAAGTTCACAGTAGACTGTCATTCAAACATGTCGGAGTATGTCTGATCAGATCATATCTTAGTTACCTCAAAATCCAGTTCTACACTAGCAGCCTTAATCTTCATCAGTTTGCTTTGTTCTATCAATTTCACATCCTCTTAGAATGCTATACTACACGACATTCAGTGTTACACTACGCCTATTCACGCGGACTCGCCGTTCATTCGTATCAGTGTGCCCGTACCTGTCATCAGGGAAGCTATGCCCGGCATGGACGCCGACCGCGTCACGCTGCCTCCCCGGTTGGACGGCGACGATGGCGCCGAGGCCGAGGCCTGGCGAAGGAGCATCGCGAGGGAGCTGCCTTCGCCGGAGCTGCTGCTCGTCATGGCGACGTGGTGGAAGCACGGTGTGTCGGGCCTCGGGCTGTGCCCGCTGTGCTGCTGCAGCTGCTCCATCTTTAGGTATGGCCTGCTGGCACGTGGAGTGTCCTCGAACGGCCCGTGGATGTCGTCGTCGTCGTCGTCTTCGTCGGTGAGCGAGCTCACGGTGTTCGTCTCCGTGCGGACCGTGGAGTCGTCGCCGTGCCGCCGCCGCCGTTTCTTCCTCGTAGCCTTTCCCCAACCGTGTATTGTTTCCCTGATCCTCCGAGGGATCAGGGCAGCCTTGTACTTGGAACCCATCTGTTGTCGTTCCGTCACAATCAGAGTGTAAGTTGCAATCCATTTATTTTTGAGTTAATTGGATTGATGCCATTATAAATTTTACGGTTTGAAAATCTGTCATTATGATTTCGGAAAATTGAAGCGTGTCATTATAATTCTCAAATTGTTAAAAATTTGTCATTACATACGGTTTCGGCCGGTAAGGGCCCACATGCAGGCGTCCGTATTTCCGTATAGACCAAACTACCCCCGCTTCTTTCCTTTTCCCCTGCCTCTCCATCGAATGAAGCCGCGCGCCCGTCACTCTGTTCTTTTCCCCATTCTAAACCTAACTCTAGGGAGAGGACGCCGAGCTGGTGGAGTGGAGGAGAAGGTGAACTCCGGAGATGGAAGAGACGGTGGAGGAGCCGGTGGTGGCCCTCAATGCTCCTGGATCTCCGACGGCGTAAGTATCCCCATCCCCCTGCCTCTCCGTCGAATGTAGCCCGTAGCGCATGTAGATTGAAATTGGTTTTCTCGTTTTCGGCCGTAGAAATCGGTTCAGATTAGAGGTTACAGTTCAAGAATTCATGTCAGTGGACTCCAGTGGTAGGAAAGCATACACGAAAGGTTTCACTCGAAATTTGATTGTGGACAGTGACAGTATGTCTTTGGATTGCTTGGTAACTAGCTTAGTGTCTGAGATGAATTGAGGACCTAACCAGAAGGTGATGTTTTGGTGTTTGACAAGAGAATAGGAGAAGATGTTGAACTGAAGACTGATT
>BCLH01002932.1:19030-40546 GCA_001602315.1 Zoysia pacifica
CCGCTCTCTCTCTCTACGAACAATGCGCCGTGGAACTCGGAAGGGGAAAGGGGAAATGAGTTAGGGTTTCAGGCTCTCCGGGTTTTATCTGTCACGCGACAATTCACAGCCGTCGATTCCGATTAACGGCTGAGATTGAGGCGGGGAGATGCGCTGGGCCAAATTGGCGGCCCAGCTGTTGGTTTTCGGGCCACAGGCCAAGGCGGGCGTGTGCGTCGGCTTCACAGGCCAGGCCAGTTGTGGCCTGTGTCCGTGGGCTGGCCCTTTTCCAGGCACGGCCCATTTTAGTTTTTCTTGAATTTTGTTATTTCCATTTGTTTTGTAGAATAATCTTCACTGCTATAAAATTGAGAAAAATAAAGAAAAATTAGGGAAAAATTCAGGAAAATTGATTAGAATATTCAGGATAAATGAAACCAATGGGAAATTTATTCAAAAGACTTTATATGACATTTTGGGAATTTATTGCATTTATTTATTATTTACTTACTTTTATGCATTTATTTTCCCCTTAGTAAATTATGTCATATGTACTGTTTTATGGGATTATTTTAAAACACATGTTCAATTTCTGATCAATGCTGATTTTGAGCATGTGTTGTGCCCATTGTTTAATTAGTTCAATTTTGCATAATTATTTATGTTTTATGCATGATTATGGGATTATTCTGACACATATTTAATTTCTAACCAACGTTGACTTTAAATATGTGCCGAGGCCATTGTTTTATTTTGCATTCGCCCAATGATAGTGCAAAATATTATAAGTCATTATGTTTATTTGCTTCTTCCCAACAGTGATGCAAATTGTTTATTATTTACTAATGCTATATTTAAATTTACAGCCACGACGCCCTTCGGTGTTGCCGGTTACTTAAACGGCATTGAGCCACTGGGAGGAAACAAGTTTGAGAAGTGAAAGAGGAGTGTGATCCTGATTCTTATGGTCTTGAATAAGAATCTCTCTTTGAATAAGGATAAGCCCACTGAGCCTGTTGTCGCTGGGGATAATGATCCAACCCTGGTTGAACGCAAAAAGGCATATGAGGAACAGAAGGAGAAATGGGAAAAAGCGGACCGTGTGGTGATCATGCTCATTGAGAACTTCATTAGTCCTGAAATAAGCGGTGCTCTTCCTAAGAACCCGATGAGTGCCAAAGCTTTCCTGGCTAACATTGAAGAATACTTCCAAAGCTCATCTAAGGCAAGTGCTAGCGTGCTCATGACAAAAATGATGCATGCTAAGTACGATGGGCGTGGGAGTGTGAGGGAGCATATCCTGATTCTGATTGACATTTCTGAAAAGCTGAAGGATTTAGAGATGTCCCTCCCTGAAGACTATCTTGTCCACTACATTATGATGTCACTGCCTGCTATTTTTGACACTTTTAAGGTGAATTATAACAACAGCGACACGAAGTGAAAGTTGTCTACTCTTATTGTAGACGCAGTGAGGAGGAGGAGAGACTGAGGGATGACAATAAGGATTTTGTCAATCTCATTGCTCTTGATGCTAAGTGAAACAGTAGGGCTAGTAAGTCTAGTGGTAAGATTCGCCACCCTAAGAAGAACAACTTTAAGGGAAAGAAGCCCTATGATAGTCCCAAGAAAGACACTCCAAAGAATGAAGCTTCCACATCCAACAAGGAAGGCCCGAAGTGCCATCATTGTAAGAAGCATGGGCACATAAGGAAGGACTGCGTGGAGTTTAAGAAATGGCTGGCAAAGAAGGGTAATGATGATACGATCTCTTTCATTAATGAATTTCTTTTTACTTTCTTTCCATTAAGTTCATGGTGGATTAACTCTGGTGTGACTGTTCATGTGACTAGTTCATCACAGAGATCGAGTATCGCCTAGACTATAACAAAAGGGGCGAGAAGTCTTGAAGTGGCTAATGGAGTCCGAGCGGACGTCGAGGCGATAGGATCGCTGTCATTAGCTTTAGATAGAGGTTTCGTGCTTCGATTGAATAATGTTATTTATGTACCGTCATTAACGAGGAACCTAATTTCTGTTTCTTTATTGGATGATGATGGTTACAAGTTTGAATTTGAGAATAATAAATGCTTGATTAAGTATTATGATAATGTTGTTGATGTTGCCGAAAGGCGAGACAAGCTTTATTTATTATCTCTCAATGACTCTACTGTGATGAATATTAGTGATGGCACCTCTAAGTGCAAGAGAAACATAAGTAGTAATGAGACCTCTGCGAAATTGTGGCATTGTCAATTAGGCCACATTTCGAAGGGGAGAATAGAGCGTCTAATTAGAGAGGAGATACTTCATGAATTAGATTTCTCTGATTTAGACCACTGCATTGATTGCATTAAGGGAAAGTTTGTAAAACAAATTAAGAAGGATAGAGCTAAGCGCAGTTCGGGAATATTAGAAATTATTCATACCGACATATGCGGTCCATTTAATGATACGTCAGTAGATGGATTTAATTCCTTCATTACTTTCATTGATGATTTCTCCCTTTTTGGATACATTTACACCATAAGAGAAAAATCCGAGGCGCTTGATAAGTTTAAAATCTTTAAGGCTGAAGTAGAAAATCATCATAATGTTAAGATTAAAGTCGTCCGATTTAATAGAGGCAGTGAATATTATGGGAGACATGCTCAGTATGGACAAATCTCCGGCCCTTTTGCTATGTTTTTGCAAGAGAATGTCATAGTTGCACAGTATTCTACTCCTGACGAACCTTAGCAAAATGGTGTGGCTAAGTGTAGAAATCGCACTTTAATAGACATAGTGCGTAGTATGCTAAGTTATTCTACACTGTCGGTGAGTACGTGGATGGAGGCATTAAAGACTGCAGCACATATACTTAATCGGGTCCCAAGTAAATCAGTCCCTAAGACATCTTATGAATTGTGGACTGGTAGAAAACCAAATATGAATTATTTACATGTGTGAGGCTGCCAAGCCGAAGCCAAAATTTTTAATCCAAGCTTGAAAAATTAGATCCTAAAACTGTAAGTTGCCATTTTGTAGGATATCCCCAAAATTCTAAGGGGTATCGATTTTATTGTCCTGAACGTACCACTAAGTTTGTTGAGACAAGGCACGATGTTTTTTTAGAGAATAATGGTTGCTCAGAAAGGAGGAGTATAGAACTTGAGGAAATACGGCATGATGATATACCGTCGGTGACTTGTACTTATTTTGCTCCAACTTATCATAATGTTGTTACACCTCAATAGAGGCGACTGATTCTACATCGCCCCATGTGGCTGAGCATGAGAACGCGCAAGCTATGAGTCCATTTGAGGATGTACCAATAATTAGTGAGCATCAGAATGAGGGTATGGAAATGGGTGAGGCACCACTTGAAAATGAGTCACAGGTAGAACCTCAATAGCAACCCATGGAAATTGATGAACCTCAACCATTAACAAGATCGATACGTGAGCGAAAATCTGCCATCACCAGTTATTATGTTGTCTATATGAGTAAAAATAGACACGACATTGGAATGGTAGATGACTCAAATTCATTTAAGGAAGCCATGCTAAGTGAGCACTCACATAAGTGACGTGAGGCCATGGAAGAAGAACTAAGGTCTATGAGCGCTAATGATGTTTGGGACTTAGTAGAAATTTTTAAAAGAGCTAAAACAGTAGGCAGTAAATGGGTCTACAAAACTAAATATGACTCCAAAGGGAAGATCGAAAGGTTCAAAGAAAGACTTGTGGCAAAAAGCTTCACATAAAGAGAGGGGATTGATTATAATGAGATCTTCTCTCCCGTCTCAAAGAAGGATTCATTTAGAATCATTATGGCTTTGGTGGGTTATTATGATTTGAAGTTACATCAAATGGACGTTAAGACTGCGTTCCTTAATGGTGACTTACATGAGCATGTACATATGGCACAGCCGAAAAGTTTTGTCATATAAGGCAAGGAACGGATGGGATGTAGGCTAAAGAAATCTATTTATGGGTTAAAACAAGCGTCTAGATAGTGGTACCTCAAGTTCGATGAAGTCATTAAGGATTTGACTTTGTTGAAAATAGAGCAGACAATTGTATATATGCCAAGTTCAAGGGGAGCTCATATATCATCCTAATACTTTATGTGGATGACATACTATTAGCCAGCAGCGACAAACATATGTTGCAAGATACAAAGAGATTCTTGTCATCAAAATTTGACATGAAAGATCTTGGTGAAGCCTCTTATGTCTTGGGCATTGAAATTCACTAAGATAGTTTCAAAGGTGTATTGGGGCTCTCTCAAGAGGCATACATCGAGAAAGTACTTAAAAAGTATAATATGCACCAAAATACAGCTACAGCTGCCCCCATAGTTAAGGGCGATAAGTTTGGATTATTCCAAAGTCATAGTAATCAATATGAAGTTGATCAGACGAGAAAGATTCCTTACGCTTCAGCTATCGGAAGCATTATGTATGCACAAGTGTGCATGCGCCCTAACTTAGCTCTTGTTAGCGGGATGCTTGGCAGATTTCAGTTTAATCTAAGAATGGACCACTGGAAGGCCGCTAAGAAAGCTTTGAGATATATGCAAGGCACTAAAAACTACATGCTTACGTATAAGAGATCCGAGAACCTTGAGGTTGTTGGCTACTCGGATGCAGATTTTGCAGGCTGTGTTGATTCTAAGAAATCCACATTAGGATATATCTTCACACTTGCAAATAGGGCGATATCATAGAAAAGCTCCAAACAGTCACTTACAACTGCTTCTACTATGCAAGTTGAATTTGTAGCATGTTATAAAGCCGTGGGGCAAGCCGTATGGCTTAAGAACTTTATACCCAGACTAAGAGTGGTAGACAGTATAAGTCAACCACTAAAAGTGTACTACGATAATCAAGCTGCGGTCTTCTTTTCGAGTAACAACAAGTCAAATGGTGCTGCCAAATACATTGACATTAAGTTTCATGTTATGAAAGATAGAATCCAAGATCACACTATTTATTTACAGCATATTAGTACTAAGAAAATGCTGGCAGATCCACTAACGAAAGGCTTACCACCCAGTATATTTTGTGATCATGTTGCCGACATGGGAATATTGGAAAGCCTGTGATTCTAAAAAGGGCCTTAGTGCAATCACTCCCATAACGAATAAGTTGCTTGTCTCTTTGAAGTGGTTTTGCATAGTATGAGCTACTGCGCCACAGTTAGATTTAATCACCGCTGTTGCACACTGCTTCATTATGTAAATTCTACTAAGGGGCGCGTAATAAATCTTACGATCAAATAGGAGAATGTTAGAATAAGTGATCTGCAAGGCAAAAAGATAAAGCATGCATTAGAAATTCAAAATAAGTGGAAACCCAGAATTTTAGGAAGAGATAATACAACAACCATGCAGAACTGAGTCAAGACTTGCGTGTGCATGCAGGTCCATCGCGCCCTGATCAGTGGGCGCAACTAACTAATGGTTGTGGCCCCAGATTGAGCAGCGTCACAATAAAAGGGGAGGGTGGCGGCCACTAGAGGTAACCCACGAGCTCTCTGACAGACCACCCCTAACAGAAAGAATCCCG
Organism: Zoysia pacifica; assembly: GCA_001602315.1. Lineage (NCBI taxonomy): Eukaryota > Viridiplantae > Streptophyta > Magnoliopsida > Poales > Poaceae > Zoysia > Zoysia pacifica. The sequence continues at coordinate 24,561 of BCLH01002932.1, forward strand.
ATCAAAAGAAGATGCTGGATCGATTTGAAGGCCTCAACCCTTCCAAAACCGTCCTCAGGCAGTGCCGTTGGAGACCAGAAGGGAGGAGGTACCCTCCACAAGATCGACCACATCAACCAAAAGCGAACTCGACAAATCGACTATAGCAACATCAATCAAGTTTAAGCGCCATAAAAAACAGTGAATGTAAGACCATATAATTCCACAACTTGTTTATGTATTCATGTGTCTAGACTTTAGATCCGAAATCACTAAGTCCTAAGTTTAAGTCCTATAGTGCGCAACTGCTGCTTGCTTGCATGGGATGCTGGATGAAACTGATGGTGCATGTGCCTATACTGGCTCATCTTGTCTCACGTCCCAATGGTTCAAACAGAGCTATGTGTCGTCATTTGGCCGGCCATGGATTTTCAAATACTTTCTGTCGATACCATAAAAATCAAAATCCTGAACATGCATAGCCAAATATAACCTGAATTCACCTCTGGAGTATCAGGTACTTTCTGCAAGAATACTGATCAAGAGAAGCTACAACCGACGTCATTAAAGTCTCATTCATAGTGAAGGAAACGGCTACATTACTAATAGGCACTAGTAACCCCACATTATAGCACTAGTAACCTATTGTATTCACTCTCTATTATAGCCGTTAGTGTCGTTATGACTATAAACCACCTTATTTATAACTCCTTATCCCTTAAACTATAAAAGTAACACAGGAAAAACCTCTAAGGAGGCATCTTGATCTCAGCTCATACTCACCTTAGAGACACCTCTCATTCTCTCTCGAGAATTTTCACTTATTCGCCATCATATTTTAGAAATCACATATTAGACATAGTTCGAACCAGTCTAAATCGTGTGTCTCTTTTTCGATGAATCTTTTAACTAGCAAAGCATTTTTGAACCAAATATCCGTCGAATTTGACCTAAAGGTTAAACGTCAACTGAGACGCGCCAAAAAAAAACGTGCATTGTTGAAGATTCGTCAAAATTTCAATAAATCTTCGTGCGTTTATCTCAATTGATTCACCACGGCCAATGTTAAGAAGGACAGCACATCGCATCTCACTGTCGTCCCCACCAACGCCGTCTACATCGTCACCACAGTTCTGAAAGTTTAAGCCATATCGGGCTTCCAGAAGCACTTTGGGCAATAAGCCCCCCAGAGTCGATTCCCGTCGTCGCCGCCCGAAGTCTACTCCCGACGTCGCTGCCCGAAGTCGACGCCCGAAGTTGATACAATCACCCGATCTCAATTCCATTTTATATGGCTGTTCATCGTCGGGCCTGTGCCATCAGGAATAGGGAGCCTCGAGGCTTGCTGCTACTGAACGTAACAGGGAAGTTCATTTTTTCATTTTTTTTTCATCTGTTGATTACGTTATTTTTTACATGCTTTTTGTGCTTCCAATTCCATCATGCATACACCAATGCATGCATGGTAACGGGAGCAGTAGATTTATTTATCCAAGTAATGCGTCCAGCTCATTACACCCACTTCTACTTTTTTACTATGGTTGACATTCTTACACCTCTTTGCATGCGTGCAAGGGTTGCAAGATTCCCTGGCTATTGATGATAACTAGTTGAAGACCCCGCGGCAATTGCCGCCACAGTACTGGGAATCAATTACATATTAGCGAATAATTTTTCTTAGCTAGTGGAAATTTATGTTGAAAAACAATTAAATTCATGACATAATAAATATAAAAAATATAATATCACAGGGAGTATAATAGTCTCTATCATATAAAGAAATATGTGCTTTTTACAGGCAACAGGAATGTTTATGTTTGTAATAAGGTACGACACAACATTCAAAAAAGGAGAATTGTGTCTACAGTAAAGTTAGAGAATCAACTGAGATGGCATAGACTAAAACCTCAGCATGCAATAATTAAAAATACGAAATTTGCATAGATGCATTGTTCGTTTTTAACTGGTATTGGTGCTACTGATATTACGTAGGCATGCAATAATTAAAAATACGAAAATAAACTTCAAAGAAATAGACACAGATGCATATTTTGTTTTTAACTGGTAGCAATTCATGTTGAGAAGCAGCTATGTTCATAAAATGACACATAATAAGACTAGTAAAGAAAATTTCAGCCCGGACGGATGTAGGCGGAATGAGACAATTCACTGGATATAGAGGCCCCCCTTTGCAAAAATACGGGGCGTCGCGCAGCCTGCGCGTGGTCCGCTCGCGCCAGAAATCGGACGGTGCCGAGCTAACCCCACACATCCGTCCCCGCTGAAAAAATCCGCGTACATAATAAGACTGGCATGTAGTGTATCTGTGCTGCTCTTGCGGTGCGAGGTGGATTTATATTTTTACAAAGCCATCAGCATGAAAATAGTTCTAAATTAGTTTTTGAGTCGCCTAGGCCAACAAAGGTCATCCGAGACAATCTTCAGGAGGCGGCTCCACTTCAATCAGGAACGACCACAGGACGGAGAAAGAAATGGTCCTTATCTCGATCAAACTATTGGCTGCAAGATAAAGTAGAGTAATTTTTTACTTACCTCTGAAATAATAATAAAAAATTGTTTGCCACTCAGTGGAATGATGCATTGCATTTGCATTTGGAGCAAAAGCAAATTTAGGTGCGATAGGTCAATCACAGGGCAGTAACAGCAAGTTTAAAATGAATGCAACCACCTTTGAGTCCACAGAATGTTTTTCCAATAGTCTCTTTTGTGGCAAAATAAAAATCACATGTTTCAAGACACATCAAAATTGTATTTTGAAAAAGGGTTTCTTTTTCCCATATATTTTCTTTCATAACTTGATGGTTCATACTATTTAGCAAGAGTCAGAATAGTGTTGTGTATCTGTGAGTTGGGTGTTAGTGTGGCACCTATGCCATGCCTTTCATAGTGAAAGCATAAACGGTTTGTGAGATGAGACTCAGAAATAAATAGAACTGACATTTAGCATAACAGCATGACTTGCATTGTTGGTGCTCAGCAGATGATTTGAGGAAAAGTTCAGACAAAAGGCTAACCTGATCATTATGTTATTGGTCACTATACAACGTGGATGAGTCAATACTAATAACATTCAGAAGTGAATTGATGAGGACCTGTAAACCAGGAGTTTAAAAAACATTAGCAATGTAAAACATAGCCAATATTCATGACTGGTAGTGCACTGAGGAATCTCAGATGGGAAAAATCAACAAATATCTACTATGAAATATTTGGCATGATTAATCGCTTACGTAGGTTTAGGATGCAATTCTGAAAGTAGCAAGCAGCTACAACTTAAATAGAGTTTATTTGTACAAAAGTTTCTTCCGAAGCATGTTGTATCTGAAATATAGAGTCTGACTCTGTACTTTTTTGCAATGAAAGCTGACAAGAGAAGCAAGTATCTGCTGAATCAGCTGTCACTTGTAGTAAACATCTAATTTCAGAGGTAGCAGCAGAGACTGCAACAACATAGAAAACTGATACAGAGAGAAAGAAACTCAAGCACATCTTGAAAGCTACCAACATCACAGAGTACCGTTCCTAAAAAAACTAAAAACAATAGGAGCTGTTGTAAGAGCAGAACAAAACAGAAACATAACAGATTCTTTCTCAAATCCTTGTTCTGGTCATACCCAATAACATGCGCTTCGTAAACTAGTTGATCAGTATGTGTGAAATGACAGCGCACAGGTAGCTCCAGTGAGAAGGCTATATAACTGAATCATGTTTGGATCAGTAGTCATAATTCAATAATGAACAAAGCAAGTGAATTAGCCAAACTTAATTATGGTCATCGCGCAGCAGTGCAATATTAGTAAGGAAAGTACAGTGAAAAAGGCATCATAATGATCATCTCACAGTTAGGCAAGCAGCAGCACATCTCCATTTGACTATAGGATCCTTCAGATTAGTCCTCCAGAACTCATTTCGTCGATCTGTTACGAAGAGTAACCTCACGGAACTGAATGGGATTTTCAAAATACAGTATGTGCTCTTATTAGTGGATGTTTGAACACATCAAAAGTCAACCATTCAGATAGGACCTTCTTAATGTACAAGCAAAATACAATATGCGACAGTCAGGGCAACACCATAAACATGAACAAAGGTCAAATAAATAGTTAGTTTCACCCCTAATGATAGTGAAAGCAATCACTTATATCTGAACTATGCAATGGAAAAACTATCAAATCATGGAATACAGCAGGAAAGAGTCACAATAACTTTTCCTAGCAGCACTAACACAAAAGGTTACCATCAACAGGTCCAAAACCCGATAAGACAGAAGATTGTATTTAATGATATGCCGGTGAGAAATATAAAATAAAAAATCTGCACATAAAGCATTGTAGTGAATCAGGTGCAATGATTCTAGTTGTGAAAAATAAAGAAGTTGACGGGATGATAATCTTGCGATGCGCCTAGTGCGACGCTGACCATCGACCGTACTATATGGCTGGGCTGAAATCAACCAAAAGCAAGAGACACCACCATAAAAAAAAAGCGTTGGGTATAAATGAAAAAGGGGGACTACCTATGGTAGGCACAATTTCTGTAGAAAGTGTTGGGAATGAGTACAGAAGTATAAAAATGATAGATGGAGATGTGTAAAGGGTTAGGCTACCAAAAGAGGGAACAGATAAACGATGTCGCACATGCCGTTTGGACTCAGAACTAAAATCTGTTGGGAAGTTCTTCAAACAATCTGAGTTCCTTGTAGGTGACACAACATCACTTGCACATGAAGTTTCTGACAAAAAAGGAGGTATAATAATAAAAAAACTATTGAAGGGTACAGAGGCATAGATAGAAAAACATGTTGACATGTAAGTAGAATACATAATTACTATACACAACAACAGACCTATACCTAAGCGAGTGGAGGCAGATTGCTTACGTTTTCGAAAGTGATCAGGCAACAGTGTTCCAGAAGTGACAGGCATGGTCTACATTTTGTAATGAATAACATTAATCACACAAGAAGTTTTTTCCCAAGAGAACATATAAAGATGAAACAATAAACAACTTAAATTAACGACGTAAAATCAGCACAATGCTTGCACTAATACAGAACGTCTTTGAATCAACAGAATGCGGCAGCACAAATCAGCAATCAGCAACATACAGGTAGCTGAAGATCAGAATGGAATTCCTACAACTAATTATCATAATCACAGATTGGAACTGGACTTACCTCAGGTCGTTAGAGCTCCAGCCAAATGGCACCCCTACAAATTGACACAATTGACCAACATAGAGTTTAGTAATCAATGAAAGATCATCGCAGGGAAAAATAAAATGAGAATCTAACATGACCTAATCAAGACGATTTTCCCTGTTATTAGAAATCAGGAGCTGTGAATACATTCCAAATGCAGCAAGTAAGTAAACAATTTAGCTAAACGGTAACTACATAAGCAAATTTAAAATAGGAGCAAGGTCTAGAAATACAAGTACAACTAAGATCAGAATAATAAGTAATTTACACAAAGCATCAAAGCATTAGAAAATTAGCTCAGTTAGAAAAATATGCTATACAAAAATGGTGAACACAACTAATGGGAAAAACCATGATTATTGTTTTGCTATAACTGAAAACAGCCTGAAAGTAGAACGAAAAAATCACGTTGGGCTGACATAGGTAATACTAATATCAATGATGTGAGCTTTTAATTTTTTTGTGACACATGCAGGCAATGAGAACCACAATACAATGTAGAAGCATTAGAAATAGTGAAGCGTAGAACTGGTAGAGACATCACAGCTTGCAAAAAATTATTTCCTTAAATGAAAATTGATCATGGCCCAAAAAATGACATATTCACATCCGGTGGAATAAGAGTAAGAATGAAATTTAAGAGAACAATGACCAAATGCGTGGCAGATACCTATAATCATTGGAAAACCATAAGCAAAGATGTATAACTAACTAACTGTACAAACCAAAGTAAGCTATGAAGCGTTTATCAAATCCAATAATACAGAGGCACTAATTTGCCCTATCTGGGCTACCTGAGCATTCAACCGCGAGGAATCACATCAATCCGGCCAGCCATCCATACACCAGAGCCGGAAACTGCAGGAAAAAATTCAAACCCTAAGAAGAGCCATGGGAAATGGAAGAGATCCGCAGAGGGAGAGAGAGAGAGAGAGAGAGAGAGAGAGAGAGAGAGAGAGAGAGAGAGAGAGCACCGAGGAGACCGATGCCGACGATGGCGACGCGCTCGTAAGGCGTACTGTTTGACCCGACGAGGACGCCGGCGGGATGATAGACAGAAGTGCTGAGGTGGGCGACGAAGCCGTAGGAAAGGCTGGGCGGAGCACGAGGAAGAAACCGTGACGCGCGCCTGGGAAGAAGACCGCGCCGACCGGCGGAGGGGAGCGGATGTGGGTGCGACGGAGGCGGCAGCGAGGGCGCACGGGCAGAACAGAGTCGGGGAGGCGAGGGGGTGTCGGGAATGCGATGGGGCCAAGGTTGACAGGGCATGGCGAACGGCTATGATGCCAGGCGACGGAGAACTGACGGCCACGAGGTTGAACAGTGAAACAGTGTAACCACAATCTATGCTCAGACGAGCAAAGCTTTATATTTTGATGTGACCACCAAAGTGGTGCCTACTAGTTCAGAACATGACCGAAGACCAGACACCGTGAACTCAGGTCATCGGGCAATCCGCCTGGCTATTAAATTGAAGCCGTTCAAGAGTCTCAGGCCAGGTCGAGAACCTCCTGTCTCATTGGGAGTATTAGTGTAGCAGTTGCTACATAGAGAATCCTCGTCTGTTCGGATACATTTTTTTTCGCTGCGCTGCGCGAAATACTGTTTACAATTGAAGTTATCAGTAAAAAATAGTTCTATCATTAAAAACGCGCAGCGCAGCCCGCTGCAAAAATGGCAGCCGAACGGGCCCATAGCTGCTCGGGTCTCACCGAGAGCACCAGCATCAGGCTCCGGCCTCATCGGGAGTACCAACATCGGAGGGCTCTTTCTAATAAAATAACTGATCATCGGTCTGTCTCAGATAAGTGGTTCTGATCGCATTTATTTATGCTAATATTTTATAGCATGGCGGTTCTTTTTTTTACATACACATACTATATAATACAAAGGTTTATTTTATCAAACACTTATTTATTTTACGTATATCAATGTCATACATATTACAGAATTTATTTTTTAAATATTTTAACATAATATTTATCTGTTTATTACCGGCTAACAGGGATATTTTTAACTTCTATTTTTAGCTATATCTTTAAACATAGTTTCTAGAATTTTTATTATTCTGAAAATTTACACAGAATATTATTTATCATTATGCATCTCCAGTCGAAATCTTTATTGATTATTCTGAATCTACAACCAGAATTTATTTGATCATTCTAAAAATTCAACACAATTTTATCTTACTGATTATCTGTAAATTTATCTGTACATTGGATAGAGCTTTAATGCTCAGAAGTTACAACTGTGCTATAGATAGCTCGTCACTAATGTGCATGGCATCAATGAGCGAACAATTATCTCAGCCATTCTTTCATTTTCAATTTCTTTTACTAGTTGTACAGATATTCAATTAGATCTTATTATTGAAATATTTCTCCCCATCAGGAAGACCATATTAACGCTTGGTAGTTACTATTATTTATGCCACTAATGGCAATGAGACAAATGTGTATGGCTATGCGTAGGACACTGATATTGAGATATTTATCTCTGCAACTTATTTGCCATCACTTGTGAACTAAATGGCTATTCATATATAGCTAAAACACTGTTTATCTGAATTTTTTTAGGGCACCCTACTGCTATAGGAATTATAGTACAAAAGACCTTTTGTCACAAATAATCTTTTTAGATCACCATTCGAGTTCTCTATCTTGGCCGCTGGATAGTTATACAAGATATGACACTGAAATGCACTTGCAGCCATCTATCACAAACAATCTTATCAGAGCATCATTTGGGCTCTCTATCTTGACCGTCGGACGGTTACACAAAATATGACTCTAAAAGACACATGCGGCCATCTTTGGAGTGATTTAATCAAACAGGTGATACGCATAAGCTATCAGTTTAATCACACTTACCCACCATAGGCACCCTACATATGACTTCATATGGTTCTGATGTTTTGTACTACGACCTTTCTCAAGGCAAAAGATTCAACAATGCATATTGACCAGAGCAAGAGCTCGAGGGCTCGATATTTTGTTCTTCAACAAAATTATTACTCTACTTCGGACCGGATCCGAACCGAAAAATTAACCAGCACAATCCATGAGAAATGACATTGGCGCGCTTGCATAGGTGAATTTTCGAAGACCATGAAGACCAATTTGTGAAAGCAAATTCTCGAAAACCTAAGATAAAATCTCAGAAGATGATGGCTTTAGGAGGTAAGCTTGGAGGCTTATGTCGATACCATAAAAATCAAAATCCCGAACATGCACAGCCAAATATGACTCAAATTCACCTCTAGAGTATCGGAAACCTTCCGCAAGAATACTTTACAAGAGAAGCTACAACCGACATCATCAAAGTCTCATTCATAGTGGAGGAAACGGCTAAATTACTATTGGGCATTAGTAACCTCCGCATTATGGCACTTAGTAACCTCTGTATTCACTCTCTATTATGTCCGTTAACGTTGTTATGACCATAAACCACCTCATTTGCAACCTCTCATCTTTTGAACTATAAAAGAGATACGGGAGAAACCTCTAATGGGGCATCTATCTCAGCTCATACTCACCCAGACACCTCTCATTCTCTCTCGAGAACATATTTTCACTGGTTATTCGCCATCATATTCTAACAATCACATACTAGATATAGGGTTATTATCCTTCGAAATACCTGAACTAGTCTAAATTGTGCGTCTCTTTTTTAATGAATCTTTTTACTAGCAAAGCGTCGTCGAAGCAAATATCTGTCGAACTTGACCCGTAGGTCAGGCATGGACACTTTCTATGTGATGATTTCAGAATAACTTTGCTAGCTTAACATAAACTAATAGTGTTATCCTCACTTCACTGTAAAAGGATCTCTTTCAATCCTTGTGATCTTAGTCTTTAAACAATATCTGTATATTATGTTTCTATTTTTATATCATGTGACCTCAGTTTGGATGCTATTCGTTGAAACAATAGAAAAGGGAACGGCATTTTTCTTCTCGAGTGAACGGTAGAACGCAAATGTAGGAGGGAAAAATCCAAAGGGACAGCATATAAGAGGAACAAAGCGAAAAAAGTTCCTCCTCGACTTTAGGAACCAACCAGCAAATACAACAATATTTCTACTGTTTTCTAATGTTCCATCATTCCACGGGCCCTGAAGTAGCAGCCCGACGGACTCACATCCAAGCCTGAACGGGCTGTATTTATGTTTCAGCCCACTTATTTCGGACCAGTTGTGGGCTCATATTTCTAAGGACACTAGTTTCCTTGATTTTTTTTTTTTGTTGCCATTTTTAACCTTTACACGAGCACAATCGTTGGGTCTTCAATCATACTGAGTGTCAGCACTCTCTCAATAATCTGAGAAACAAAATCTTTTAAGCAACTGACAGGAAGCTGCATTGTACCAGCATGCTGATTGCTGATTGTCAACCAAGACAAACAGATAAATCCAGAGCAAGCCAACATCGGATTCTGAGTATATCACTGCCATCGATCCACAGGCTAGTGTCACGCTAAACAGTCTCACAACGAGCAACCAAGAAACACAATCAGAGGGACAACGCAAGCTTTTATGTAGCAGGAAATTTTGAGCAGCCACTCGAAGAGGGCAGCACGGGTAGTACTAGCAGGCAAAGGCAGAGCAGATAGCTGCCAACTTTTGGCACATGACTGGCTGCTGACTGACCTACTGACTGCGCCCATTTCTTCAGCGTCTTCTCCGCTGTGCCGTGGTGGCCATTGGCTCGGCTCAACCTCCAGTGGACCTCTGTGCCAGATGTGTGCAACTTTCTGTCGTAGAGAAGAAAGGGGAAAAGGAGGCTCGTGGACCATGGTCTCTCAGAACAATCTTGGATTGGTTCAACTAGTATTTCGGCAACTGTTGGGCGAGCTGGGTTAGCTGACAGTACCAGTATCCGAGCTAGTTTAATTCAACTCGCTGATCTATTCGATGTCGAGTGCAAACGGCGCTTTCCTACAGCCGGAAATGTACAAACACGGAGGAGTGAATATGATGTACTACCTGCAAAGATAAGAGAAACAGCGAACGGCATTTGTTCTTGCTTCTGAAATGATCCTAGTAGCTGGGAGGCGTCTGTCTCTACCGCTGCCACCTCCTGTTGCACGAACAGTAGTCACTTGCCAGTCTTCAGGTGCATACACTCCAACAAGCGGAGACACAATTACTCTTCTGTGAACTGTTAACATGCCTCCAAAATGTACCAATAATGTTATGAGCCCGAGGCATCTTTATCAAGCTGCACTTATGAATTCGACAGTAAAAAGCCACAACCACAAGCTTTTGTTCAAGGGTGTTGGTGTTCGATTTAGCCAGGGTGTCACAACAGGCCAGAATGATTTTTATTCTGAAGTGACACTGGTAGTTTATACTGATCCACAGCTTTTGTTCAAATTTTCACTATCTCAAAATGGAGTACGACAGTTCAGTGTAATGGAGTATAATACTAGCAACGTATGCTAACTGGGTGCAGCAAAGCGAGGTCACATGAGAAACTGGCCGTCCAATCAGTGGGAAACAATCTACACGTTTATAAATGTCATTGAGCACGACAAACAGCATTCTTTGTGCGTGCTGTCCTCTTACTGAACTTCCAGACGAGCTTAGCTCGTACCAGTAAAAAAAAATTTATTGTAACCGAATGTTAATTAAATATATTCTAATGCAACTTTCTCTAACATAGTAGCGGCTGTCGGTCCACCGTGGTCACTGCCACTAGCCATGATCTGAAAGGAAGGAGGTTTCGTTGTTCGGCCTTGGATTCCTTCCAGGTGTTAGGAGAAGGGGTTTTGTCTGGTTCCTGTCATCTGAATTTCTCTGATGGACCGTCTGTCATGCATGCCAGCCGACCTCCCTCCCAGTTGGACGGCGCCATTTTTGAATCTGCTTAAGCATGTGGTCGAGAGTTTCAGTAATCAGTACGCAATAGCTAAGTATCGGATACATGGAAGACGCATACTGTATTTATCATCCAGCTAAGTAACTGGAAGTGGCCTTGACATACAGTCAACAACCATTCTTTGAAGAACAAAACCGGGTGCCACATTAGTAATGTAATGGCAGGCTTCCAGATGCGACAGCGTTGTCCCGCGTTGCAGCCCTGGCCAAAGGTTATAGGATATGTGCCTCTGTCAACGAGGAGTTGAGGACCATCGCACATGGACACTGGCTGTCAGGATACAACGAAATTTTGTCGACACGAACTGGCCACCGACTCGAGCATGGAGAAAAGAGGACGGGGTTACTTGCCACCTCCGCGACCGTCGTGCGACTTGTTCCTTTCCGCTTGTAGTTTTGCAGAGGCTGGAGTCCGCCGGAGACGTGGTGCTTGCACTTGCAGACTTCAACCACGGCCATCTTTTGTAAAGGTCACACTGCCGTGCGGTGGCCGGCCGCGGTTGGCCGGCGCCACGCGTGATCACCGGCGCTTAACAAAAACCATGGAGGAGCAGAGCAGCACCGGAAAAGTTAGTTTCTCACATGGCCGCAGCGGCGAACCGGCCGGCCGGAGACACACGCGCCTTTATTTCACATGGATGGATCGATCGATGTTTCCTTTCGTGGATATACGGTTGGCCGAACTGTCTAATGGTGATCGCCGACTACTTTTTGAGGCTGTATAGGTGCATTGACAGGCCTTTTTTGGGGGGTTCAGCGAACACTACTAACCCTTAGCATTACGGTGGTTGCGAACGAACCTGATTAACTTCCGCCGCGAAAAATTGTCAGGGAACAGGGTTAACCGAGGTTGGTTTATGTGCGTAGTGGGGACGACTGAGTTTAGTACTCCAGATAGCCAATAAGTACCAAAATAACCGTCAATTCTCTTTTCTCAAAACTTGTTTTGCAGCACTGTTTTCTATGGTCTAGCCAGTGTATGCATGCAACACTCTCCAACGACCATAACCAGTGGGCAAAATGAGTGGGAGTAGCGCATTTTGTGAGCACGACTAGTATGTCATTGCCTTCCTCTATGTCAGCGGGCTGAAATGACACAGGGACCCGGGGCACCGGTGCACCCAACCAATCCTGCTTCGTCCGCGTGCGATTCCGCAACGTCGCTCCCAAAGCGCGCACAACTTTTCGGCAATTCAGAGCCGGTCGCTGTCCAGTTTTTACAGTCGTCGACGCGCCGTGCCACTGTCAGTAGTGCTCCGCTGAACGAGGTGAAAGATGGAAGAGGATTGCACAGAGCCCTGCGGGAACCAGGAAAGCGTGCGAGTACCCGCACGCCGGGCCGATGATTAGCCGCGTCGCCCTGCGCCGGCAGGAGCGGCGCCTGCTCCGCACACCACGCCACGGAGTGCCATCGAAACCGCCCGCGGCCCCGCGGCCCCACCCAGTCAAGTCGCTCCGCCAGCGCGGCCGGCAAGTCGGCACGAAGGATATAACAAAAGGAAGAGGAAAAGAAAACTCAGCAGAACTCCGCCTCGCACGTAGGCGCGCACACAGGCGCGCACACGTACAAAGCGGGCGACGCGATCCGATTCCGACCCAGGCCACGCACGCAGGGAAGAGACGTCGCCAGCCACAGGCGCCATCTCCGCGGCTCCGCACACGCTTCAATCAAGGGAGCTACTAACTCGTCCTGACACCTCCTAGGCCGAGCCTCCGCATCCGCATCCGGCCGCGGCGAGTCCGTCGCTCCTGTCTATTGATCGTGTCCCCGTCGCGCATTGCGTTCCGGGGTCGACGAGGAGGCAGATGCACACGCCGCTGGAGACGAACGGGAAGGCGCGGAGGCAGGCGGCCGTGGCGCGCAGGGCCGCCCCGAGGAACGAGAAAGTAAGCAATCCTTGTATACCTCTCTCTCTTTTTCTTGGGTTCTGGCGCCGGAAAGTTTGCGCCTTCCGTTGAGCCGAGCGCCCGGCCCGTGCGATGATGAATATTCGTCTCCGTTTCGCGTGTTTCATCCTGCTGCGCGCTCCTCGGATCGGAAAGCTGACGGCTTTCGCGCTCCCTGGTTTCTGGCGTCTTCGAGGGACGGGCTCTGCGCTCTACTCCTCCCCTGTTCTTGGACGGAGCAATTCTTACAGTTTCGAGTTTTTCTCTGAGCAAGGATTGTTTAGTAGCTGTACGGTTATTTGCACCTCACTCTGTTCTTCGATGCTTTTTCCGAGCCAAATTCAGCTGTTCTGTTCTACTACTTCCACCAAACACATTGTTCTACTGGCAAAAATTTGAAAGGCTCCGTTTGAAATGGGCTCGGTCAAGTCCGTCGCCGGAGAGACCAGCTCGAATTCGGTACTCCAGCGTTTGATCGATACCGGCGCCAGAGTCCTGCTCTGTTTCGACTCAAATTTCGTTTTTGCTTGGTCCTCGCTGTTCCAGGTGATGGAGAAGGATCAGAGGAGGCCCAACTCCAAGACGCCGGTCGTGATGAAGATGAAGCCACCCTCCAATCCGACCACGCCGGGCATCAAGAGCAGGAACCAGTCGCGGAGAGATCGGAAAATGGCACTGCAGCAAGATGTACGTGACTCGATCTCCCTAGCGAGCCGTAATCTCATTGTGTGGTTCAGGAAGTTCAGCGTTTCCGTGTTCGAGTTGCAGGTGGACAAGCTGAGAAAGAAGCTGCGGCACGAGGAGAACGTCCACGGAGCTCTGGAGCGCGCGTTCACGAGGCCACTCGGCGCTCTCCCGCGGCTCCCGCCTTACCTGCCGTCTCAGGTTCTTCCGTTCTTACCCTACTTCTTCAAGCAATTCAACTCATAATTCGTTGCAGTTTTGGAGCGACCCCATTCTGATCGCTACTTCTTCTGAATTCTGGTCAGACATTGGAGCTTGTTGCCGAAGTCGCCGTCCTGGAAGAGGAGGTCGTCCGGCTCGAGGAGAAGGTGGTTAAATTCCGGCAAGGCCTCTACGGGGAGGCCGTCATCACCTCCTTGGTGAAGAACGCCTACTTCCCGGACGGTGACCGGTGCTCGTCGGCGAGGCACAAGCCATCGGCGCAGTGGCGGAATACAGAGGTCTCCACCTCGGCGCGCCAAGGTTCCGATCAGGATACCAACTGGTCGTCGTTGAAGCGAATAGCCAATGCCAGGCAGACACTACGAAAACCCGGTCCGGCTCTCAGCCAAGGTGATCGTCCGGGGAAGGAGAATCAGTCGTGTGGCACCACTAACTCATGCAGAGAATTTAGCCGGCCTCCTACGAGTAATCTGACAAAAGGGAGGACTCCGGTATCAGGGAAATGCACCACCGTTCAGGTACAGTTTACAAGGATTCATACCAGAAGCTCGACTTGTCACTGAATTGAGGAGTTTCAGGCTAACGTTCTTGAATTTGCACCGTCCGTTTCAGTCGACTAGCACAGTGGAAGATCACCATCAAGCTCTTGATCACGAAAGCAACGGCATTGATGCGGACACGGCCTCGACTTCGGCGAACGAAGTCTCTGAGGAGCTAGTGACGTGTCTGATGGCCATCTTCTCGCAGATGAGGACCTCTTCCATTAGGCAGGACGATGAGCGAGGATCGTCGCCATCAGTTTCCGGTTCCTGCGCCAGCAGCTCAGACGGTGCGTGCCCCGGAGACCCGTACGGCGTCCTAGACCTCGGATGGAGAGATATTGGTCCGTATAAACATTTCCGAGCAGTTGACGCCTCTTCACTGGACCAAGACGTTTACGCCAGTGACATGCTTCTTGATCGGAGATTGAAGTGAGTTTCCATGGATTCGGTAACTACTACTACTACTCTGTTACTAACATTTTGGCCTCCTTTTTTTACGATGCATACATAGATTTAGTTGAGTGATGCTGCTGGTGTCTGTTTAACTTAGCATGCTGACAGAATGATCGTTGTCTACCTGTCAAAAATAAGGGCGTTGCTCCAGAAGCTCTCGTTGGTTGACCTAGTGGGCCTGACCCATCAGCAGAGGCTGGCATTCTGGATCAATACCTACAATGCCTGCATGTTGAACGTAAGCTGTCCCTCATAATTGAGGCCTCCTTTTGCTTCTCGCTATGACTCATAGCTGTTGGCTCCTCTTTTTTGGTCACCATTCACACTGGTACAATTTTGTTGAGACCATTTGAAAACTTCATGAGTAGAGTGTGTTGATGCTGTACACTGAGATAATGCGGTCCTGGGAATGCACTACTAATCTGTAGGAGTGAATTTTCTTAGTACTTCAATTTGTTTTCTGATTGAACTCAGCTGAAAACAGCGCAGGCATGTGCCCTGCATCGTGTTAGTGTCCGTTAATAAACTTCAGTTTTGAAATTCGTCTTGTCTCCTTAAGCACCATCCAGGGCTTGAATAATTGCTTATCTTGGCTTCATTTGCCTTTGACCAGCAGATCTTCAGAAGTGCTTAAGATCAAGTGACTTGTCCTGATCTGGCACTGATGTTGTTTATTCTTCAATGCTCCAGGCATTTCTTGAGCATGGAGCACCTACCACCCCCCCCCCCCCCCCATATGCTGGTGGCCATGATGCCCAAGGTCCCGTGTTCCCTTCAGATCTACAGATAAACTGCGTGTATCATTTACATTGTTCTGGAGAACGATACAATGTCGGGAAAATCTCTAACAAGAACTGGCTGGCTGTTTTCTTCCTCCAGGCGACGATCAACGTGGGTGGCCGCGTGCTGAGGGCCATGACGATCGAGCACTTCATTCTAAGGCTGCCATACAATGTAAAGCATGTATGACATTATTGTTTTCGTGTATGTGGCTGAAACTTGATGTCTACGATGATGACGATGGAAATCTCAACATGCTGCTTGTGGACAGGTGAACACAGGAGGGGTGAAGGGCGACGACACGGCGGCGAAAGGTGTGTTGGTGTGTTCGGGCTGGA
>BCLH01002933.1:0-34384 GCA_001602315.1 Zoysia pacifica
TAGAAGAATAAGGGATACGGTGTGGCTGAAAGATAAAGCTTAAAGCTAAGGATGATTTACACTTACAGCTGTTTCATCTACCAAAATAGAAGGCAATTTCTTGTCAGTGGCAATAAAATCTTAGAATCATGAAAGCTAAAAAAGGTAGGAACCCTCAACACAATTAGATAAAAACATAGAGTACCACACTAGCTATGGCATGATTCATTTGATAAACAAGGGTCACGAGCAACTAGAGGAGAGCATGTGCTGAAATACTAGTTGAGACTGCAGACCTGCGGCGCAAAATTAAAATATAGCTTTAAATTGATTGTACAGTGCTGTTGAGTGGCAATATTAACATATTTGAAGAGCAAGTATGGTAATCACGACGTTAACTACGAATTAGACAAATAAAATTGCAACCTTAGCCCCATTGGGCATCCAGAGAAGCTGGAATTCTCTGCAATGGCAATGTTCCTGACAAATAATTCAAAAGCTTCCAAAGTCCAAACACATAAAAAAACTATAAATTCATGTGCAATTGTACTTACATTCAACATCAACACCCAGAAACGTACTCCCTCCGTTCTTAAATTAATGCCGCCATTGACTTCTAACATCAACTTTGACCATTTGTCTTATTAAAAAAATTGATAAATATCATATATTATGTTATAATTTGATTTATCGTTAGAGTTATCTGAATCACAACTTAAAATTTTACACATTTAAATTAATTTTTGAATAAAACAAATAGTTAAAGTTGATATTAAAAATCAACAGTGACACCAATTTAAGAACAGAAGGAGTATTGTAGATGCCACAGAAATACCCTAACTTTACAGATAGCGGATGACCACAAAAAATTCAGATTAGAAGAAACCTCTAAACCCTACACGCTGCCCTAATGTCGTGGAGATCCTAAAACGATCACGTCGCAACAATGAGACCCCGCCACCTAGCACTTGCCAAATTGAACCTCTAACTCGTACCTTTGATACTGAGCGACGTCTGGCCGGATCCGACCGCCGTGAGCGCGTGCTCGATCTGCACCAGCTTCTCTGAGGGGCTGCAACAAAATCGACGAATAGATCGCGATCGCGCCACGAAAACTGCAACAAATCTTACCCAACCTCGGGGAAAGGGGGAGAGCCTGGGTACGAACCTGACGGTGGGGAGCAAGGAGCACTGGCTGTCGCCCATGGTGGGCGTGCACTGCTACCTCGTCGGTTTCTGCGGGTTGGGGGAATGAATTGCCGTGCGATTTTGTGTTAAGGGAGAGGCGCGATTTGGGACTTAAAAGTTGCTTCTCGATGATTTTATCATTTGCGTAAATGACATATAAAACTAGTCATGTGTCTATGATTTATGGGTTTAATGACAAATTTCTGAAGCACGTTGTTTTCACTGATAAAAATTCGAAAGGCTCGACGAAGAGTGCTCGGTCTTTGTTTTTGTTTGAACCGCGATAACAGATCCGCGCAGATTGATCGGTCTTTTGTCAATCATATTACTACAGTAAATCATAAAAATGGGTATATACCTAAACATTAGGTTTAAATGAAAATTGTTTAGTTTTTTCGTTTTACTGACTGTTTTTTCTAGTTTTGAATTTTTAAATTTAAAATCAAATCTGTTTGACCAGTTTTCTCGTTTACCACTTTTTTTTACTGGTCGGTTTGATCAATTTTTGGATTTTCATTATTAAAAAAATTATTTTTAAAAAAATTTTAAACTAAAAACCAATCGTCAAATGACGTGTTTTCACGGTTTCTTGAACCCTACGAGCAAGGCGGCTGAGTAGTATGATGCGATTCATTAACGGACTGTTTAGTTGTCCGTATGATTCAACTTATCTCGTATCTAGTGAGACGGGTTCATGTTAACTAGGTTGATCATATACATGATATTTTATTTAGTGATTGCATCAACGAAGCCGGACTGAAAAAAATAATGTTTGATTGATTGTATAAGTAATATAATACATTACACTAAATGTAAAAATAATAATTTTCTTAATTTAAATACATATCACATTAAATTAAAGCCTAATCTACATTAAAATACTATAAAATTATTAAATACACTAATTAATAATTAATTATTTGCTAACTTTGCATCCCACGATCCTGGTTCACTAGAAATGGACTTTGGTGCATACCGAGTGAGCCGGGCTCAATGCCCATACTATGGGTCCGTTTGATTGCCGTTATGACTCAGCTTAGCTCGTATCTAGTGAGACAGGTTCATTGCAGCCAGGCTGACCAGATGCATGATAGTTTATTTGGTTGGTTGCATCAACGGAGTTGAGCTGAGAAAAGCTGATGTTTGGTTGATTGTATGAGTATATAATACATTAAATTAAAATATAGAAGTAATACAATATCTTAGTTTATATAGATAATATAGTACTTATTATATTATATTAACTCTTAGTCTATATTAAAATATTTTAATATTATTAAATACATACTAATTATTAACTAATTATTTGTTAATGCTGCATCCCGCGAGCCTGGCTCACCAGAAACAAAGTTTCCCCGCGTATCCAGCGAGCCAGGCTCCTCGACCGCAAATGCAAGAGTAGAGCCAGGCTCCGGCTGCAACGCAGCCAACCAATCGCTGGTTAGCTGCACTCGCTCAGCCTGGCTGGCCGTCGTGCGAGCATCTAAATGTCCCCTATATGCACGAGCGGAGCCAAGCTCCATCAGCGATGCAGCCAACCGATCGCTGGTTGAGTGCATGTGAGCAGCTTGGCTGACTTCCATGCAGGTATCCAAATGTCCGCTAAAGTAGTGTATGGAACTCATTTTGGATGGGATGGTTCAGACGATGAGATGATTCTAGATGAAATGATTCAGTTGGATGTTTAATTAGTTATACAGGATGAAACATAATTGTGTTTAATTGAATTGTATGGTACAATTAGATATATTGTAGAGTACCACTTACCTAGGACAAGGCCACAAGGATCCTCTATTGAGCTGCAGCCACACTACCGTGCGGGACCCACCTCCAATTGGTCCACAGATTAGCACCTCCTACCCTCTGACGCTAATATAATTTCTTCTTTTGAACGCAGAAATTTCACAGCTCAAAATCAGTTTAATTTTTTTTAAAAACATAGAAAACGAAAAAAAATTCTCGCATTCTAAAAAAGGCCTAAGACAGGTGTGCAGTGAAACAATTTTTTATCTTAAGCTACATTTTTTTAGAAAAGGAATATTTTTAATATTCTAATCCTTGCATATAGTTGTCCATTATTACAATCAAAGTAACACAACAACGTCTGTAAAAACTGAAAAGGCATATGAAGTTCTAAAGTCGTGAGGAAATTAAAAACAAGTTCTATTGAACTACATGCTTCGATGTTTCAATGGTTCTGTTGAAACTAAGCTTGGGAGCACTAATAGTACGTCTAGCTGGTTGACCAACATTCGGCCAAGAACAGAGCTCGGCTGCTTCGTCGATTCCGGGCAGTGCCGCGGTTCTGATCACACACACACACACACATGGGGATGGGGGATCTGGCCCTGGTAGTGATTGTCCCGGGCCACCGGCTTGCGTTGCGTCAACAACGCGAGAGACGAGCATGGCAGGTTAGTGAAGTCTCGGCGCGCGCGCGCACAAAGAAGCGCTGGGAACGTTCCTGTGGCAGCACGTATCATTCCGAAACGCCCGCGTGTACCCCACCTGTCGATCGATCGTTCTAGGCGAGCCGGCGCTCGGCGGCCGCGCCGCTCAAGGCGTCGCCCTCCCTCCCCTCTATATACCGGTGCGCGGTCAAGCGCTGTGAAGCCATCAAAGCTTTAGTCTCACTCACGCACCGTACTCCTCGCACACAGCCAGGCTGCCCTCGCGCGTGCACGCCAGCCGGCCGGACTCGCGTCTATGCAGAGAGGAGGCATGGAGTGCGACAAGAAGTGCGGGTGCGCCGTCCCCTGTCCCGGCGGCACGGAGTGCAGGCACGCGCACGAAGCCACCGCCGCCACTTCGTTCACCTGATGAATTCTTCTATACTCCTATCTGATGACTTCCTTTGCGTTTTTGTTGGATCCGCGGGCGAGCGCAGGTGCACGTCGAGGACCGCGGGGGGACAGCGGGAGCACACGACGTACCAATGCGGCGAGCACTGCGAGTGCGCTCCGTGCACGTGCGGGCGGGCCATGATGCCGTCGGGCCGCGAGGGAAGGAGGGCCAACTGCTCCTGCGGGGCGGCGTGCGGCTGCGCCTCCTGCGCCTCCACCTCCGCCTGATCGACCGACGACGGTGCGAAGCCGCGAGACCGGAGCTCGATCTCTATCTAGCTACCTAGGAGCTGGTACAGGCAGTAGTACTAGTAGTAAATAAAAGGCTTTGTGTCCCGAGACGCATCATGCGATGCGACCTGCTGCTGTGAACTGTGGAGACTGAAAGGAGCATGTGAATGAATGAATAAAGTTTGTAAAGTTGTTATGGGCATATTTGGATGCCCGCACCGATGTCAGCTAGGCTGCAGGTGTGCAGCTTTTGACTGATTAGATGTCTGTTTTGGTGGTTGAGCTGGTTCCTGTGATGCAAAGCGTATTCCGCAGTTTGGCTTCGCAGGAACAAAATTTTTTGACGTTTCTCGTGGGCTTGACTCAGCGCGTGTATGCTTAGTTGAAATAACTAAAAATATTAATAAATAATTGATTTATTTTAAAATATATTAATATATATTAAAATAGATTAAAATATATAATATTAAAATAAATATTATTAAAGTGTTGTTATACAAATTAAATATTAAAATAATTTATTTTTCTACTTTTATTTTATACAGGTTAGATTCATACGGACAATCAAACATCATCTTTTCTAAGCCTGTCTCGTCATATGTATTCAACCAAACAGACTAACATGTATGTATTCAACCAAACAGACTTATATGTGATCAATCTGACTGCATCGAATCTGTCTCACTTTATACGAGCCAGTCTCAACCATACGTGCAACCAAACAGACCTATATGTGTATGAAACTGTGAATAAAAAAGGCTGTCTGATCCAGGGAACATACTTGGACGAGTGCTGCTTACAACCGTGAACCGCTGCTTTCCATTCAGCGTATTGGTCTCGTGACAGTGCGTCATTAAGAAAGTTTATTTTTTTTATTGCTCCTTATGAATGTTTATGCTGCGTCCACTGAAACAAAGAAAGGAACTGAAGTACCAAGCAAGAGGCATTCGGCTCAATGATGAGTGATGACATCACCAATCTTGAGACCAACATCAGAAAACTCCTTTGAACTCTGTACTTTGGGTTGCTCGGCACCTTGATTGGGGATGTGGGGGTGATTGGATGCCTGGCCACGAGCCGGCCAGGTTGACTGCATGCAGGCGCGACGAGTTTGGTTGGCTGCAACGGCTGTCGGATCTGTCCCGCGGCGTGCACGCAGCGCATGCGCGTCTGCCTCTGAAGAAATGGATTTGAGTTTCGTTTCTGATTAATAATGGTATTAGTAAATAATTAATTTATTTTAAAGTATATTAGTATATATTAATATAGATTAAGAGTTATAAAGTTAAAATAAAAAATATTAAAGTATAATTACATAAGTTAAATATTAAAATAATATGTATTTTTTATTTTTATCTTATACAGTCACTTATGCGAACAACTAAACGTCATTTCTTCTCAGCCTATCCCTTTACAATCAACTAATCAAACAAACTACCCTGTTTGTGGATCAACTAACCAAACAAACTACCCTGTTTGTGACCAACCAGATTTCAGCGAGCTTGTCCCCTTAGATACAAGCCCAGACTGTACAATACGAGTAACCAATCACCCCCAATGACCCGCCGCTGATTGCGTAAAGACATCGATATCGCATAAAGGGCAACCGGACTTTCTTGTGATGTACTCCCTCTCTGTTGTCGCTGTTTTACTTTTCAATTCTTTCACATATTTTGATATAATTTAATTTATTATTAGAGTTATTTGAATCATATTTCAATTCTTTCACATATTTTGATATAATTTAATTTATTATTATAGTTATTTGAATCATTAACTTAAAATTTTATACATTGGAACAAAATTTTCTTCTTCAGGATGGGAGGCGTAATGCAGATGCACAATGAGGAGACAAGAGGTTCTTCAAGCACTCAGTCATCTGTGTGCGCTCGCCGTGCTACCCCAGCACTCCAGCAGCAAGCTCAGCACATTCAGACTGACAAATGGCAAGGTCCTTTCTTCTTGGTCTTGGGTTCATCTTTATTGCCAAAAAAAATACTACTGCTAAAATATATGCTGAGCAGGACATCTCAGCTTATTTGCTTCTTTGCACATGGTGGGAACGTTGTACAAACACCACCAAAAGTGCACGTTGGCATCCAAAGCTGTCTGTCGGATCACCGTGTTCCGTGGGGGCACTTACCTCTGCCTCAGCCGCTACGACAAAGGTTCTTCCGTGTCCTGGGCACCATCTTCCGTGGCGACGTCTACAACCTCACGTTTAATGATGATGGCACTACAGGGCTTTGACAGTCATGGCACGACCTGCACTGCCGCCTGGACGGGCCATCATCGTTACGATGACATCGTACGACGTGCTGAGGAACTTTGAGCAGCGGTGGAGGAAGGCGACCAAGCTGTGGGTCATGTGCGGCATGGCATCGTCGTGCTGGAAAGATGAAACGTTGCTCAAGCTCAAGCGCATCCTTGGATCCTTAGCCTCTACAACGTACGCTCCACCGGTGCTGGAGACGAGCAGCACCATAAAGCCCTGTATGCCTTGCTGGAGGGCGACCCCGAGTGTGGCATGCTCAGGTAACAGTTTTTCTTCCCCTAAATCAGTCGTATCATCATCGTTTGAAGCAGATTTTTACAACTCCATTGATCAAGTAATGCAGGTGTTGCGGTTGGTGGTCTCTGTATCAAGGTTTACAAAACCGTTTAAAACCGATTGGTTTTCGCGGTTTTCAGTGAAACCAGATCGGACCGGTTTCATCGGACAACCGGTTTTCGTTTTAAAAAATTTAAAATACCGAAAAGCGATAAAACCAGCCGATAAACTGATAAAACTGGCCGGTTTACCGGTGAAACCGATCGGTTTCAAATTTTGAAATCTAAAATAGTAAAAACCTGTCGATAAATCAGAAAAACCGACCGGTTTATTGTAACAATTCGTTCAACTTTTGAATTTTCAATTTGAAGCGGTTTTCAACCAGTTTTTTCGGTTTTCGTTAAACCGGTCTCGACCGGTTTTAGCGGTTTGACGAAATCGTAAACATTGCTCTGGATTGGTAAAGGGATTTCCACATCCCTGGGAAACAGAGGAGATGGTAAGTCAATTGAAATTTGATTTGCTTGCACGTGCCTGTTGGGAATAGACATGCTCGTTGCAAAGCAAGAGCAGTATCACCTGCAGGGTTTTCAAAACCGTTTGAGCCGCGGAAACCGCTCGAAAGCGGTTTAACAAAAACCGCAAAAACCGTGAAAACCGTTACAAAAACCGAATAAATTCAAAAATCAAATTTTTGAGAGAAAACCGAGCGGTTTTTACGGTTTACCGAGTGGTTTTTCAACGGTTTTTGCGGTAAACCGCTCAGGTTGAGTGGTTTTCGAATTTTTAATTTTTTTCAAATTTTCAGTTTTTTTAAAAAAATTTTAAAACAAAAACCGGTCAACCGCTAAAACCAAATCGCAGCGGTTTGGTCAAAAACCACGGTTTACCTCGGTTTTTGAACATTTTTGTGAACCTGATCACCTGTTGTGCGACAAGAACGTGAGGGTGGAGCAGAGCATCCACACGGCTTATGTGGATTGTTCCGCGGAGTTCTTCATCTACATCGAGAACCAGTACTTCCATCGGCTTGTTGTACGCATGGCTGTCACACCGAAACCCAGGCGCCGACAACCTAGTGTCCATGGAGATCACGCTCAACTGGCCAGCAAGATTAGGGCCGCCGAGACGTTCGCAGCGTACATTGTCCTCCCATAGCTTCGTGCAAGCCATTAGGCAAGTCATTAAATGGTTGCTGTAGGCTATGACACCAATAACGGAAGGATTGAGACCAGCAGCTTGAGTTATATATGCTGCTATACAAACAGCTTTGACTTGTACTCCCACCTATTTTAAATTAATGTCGCTGTTGATTTTAAACTTTAATTTTGATTATTTATTTTATTTAAAAAATTATGACAAATTTTTTATATATTTTGTTATAATTTGCTTTATCATCAAATCTATTTGAAACAAGATTTAAGATTTTACACATTTGAACTAATTTTTTGAATAAAACAAATAGTCAAAGTTGAGATTTGAAGCCAACGATTAAAAACACCAGTATTGATTTTATAATTCCTTAATTCATGGATGAAAACAGAAATATTTCTGAACTAAGGGCTCTTTGGAACGCAGGATTTTTTACAGGAATTGCGCAGAAATTTCGTAAAAATTAGTTTAATTTCACAGAAAAAACACAGAAATAAAATTTTTTCCTTCAATCCAAAGAGTCCTAAGAGTACATGCAGCAAACATGGGAAAATCTCTCTCTCTCTCTCTCTCTCTCTCTCTGTGGAATAAAAATAGGCTGAAAGACTGGCTTCGCTAGCATCAGGCTTTTTACAAACAGAAAGGGTTTGATGGATGTGCAAATTTGTTATTCGCTACAATTCCAGCAATTTAACTATTTATACAAAAAAGACATTCAAATATACAGATATTCATATAGTTTTCACAACATAAGCATTTTGAGAAGCAAATATAAAAAGAACATTGTCGAGCTTTGTTTTATAACATGGCAGAAACGACACAAGACACATTGTTTATGTTTTGGCAACAGAAACAATAGAGAGGAACTGCTTTGGAAATCTTCCATGCTCAGTTATGGAATACAAAAGAGTAAAAATTATAAAATGTGTAAACAGTGGTGGAAATATTGTCGTCGAACAATAAAAAACAAAATATGCAATTACCTCACTATCGCTATCAACAAGAAATGGAAATTTACAATTGACATGCCCACCGACATACTGTGCATTATCAGAAGTTGGATGCTTCAAGTCAGGATCACCTTGGTTCGTACATCCAAGGCAT
Source organism: Zoysia pacifica (assembly GCA_001602315.1). Lineage (NCBI taxonomy): Eukaryota > Viridiplantae > Streptophyta > Magnoliopsida > Poales > Poaceae > Zoysia > Zoysia pacifica. The sequence goes on from BCLH01002933.1 coordinate 9,049, forward strand.
GTTGCTGCAAAAGAATTGCACCGAATAAATTATGTAGCATCACAAATACAAAAATATGTTTGATAAGCTCACTGTAAATAAACTAAATCAGCAAACAACCACTGCAATAATCATATAAATTACACCCTCTGTCCTAAAAAATTTTAGGTTTTTTCTGTGCAATCTAAATTTGACTAATAACTTCTAAAAATTTAATCAACTTTAATAATATAAAAATGTATATAATAAAAATATTCTTATGATGAATTCAAATGCACAAGTCTCATGTTGTTTAAGTTTATCGAATATATAAAAATTATTGATTAAACTTACATGACACGAAAGCCAAACATAAAGTTTTTTAGGATTGAGAAAGTAATATAAATCATACCATTGTCATAATTTCTTAAAATCGTGCAACAGGTCACTTCAACGTCCTCTTTATGTCGTATCGAATATAAAGTCCGTTAAATAACTTATGGTTAAATAAGGAATAAAATTAATATAAAGTCCGTTAAATAATATTTTTGAGTAATACAAATGGTCAATGAAGATCTAAGTCAACGGTGTCAATATTTTAAAACCAAAGGTAGTAGGCTGTAAACATTGTGCACCACAAGTAATATTTTTATTTATATTTCTCAAATAAGGGGCCTAATTTTGGATTCTGCATAGACCCTTCAAATTCTCGGGTACGGGAGTAGGGCCCTGTTCCTTTGTTTTATTTCATCCCGCCCATCGAATCCGAAGATCACTCCATTCTAATCTGCTCGGTGCCTCGCTGATTTCAACTCTAATATGCTCGAATCCTGATGATTACCGCGTGTAATCTTCTAGTAGTAGTAATTTAGTGCTAAATTGCTATAATAGTCATCCAGAACCAGAACTAGCTCTGCTCTCACTTTGGGAATGCGAGCGAGTGAGCTGACAAACATGGCTAACTGTTGGAAACTAATAGGTTTTGGCGCCGATTATCCAATTTTTTCAAAAAAATTCAAAAAATTGAAAATTTAAAAAATGGTGAAACTGATGAGTTTCAAAACTTGAAACTTCAGAACCAATAAAACCAAAGAAAATGGTCACTAAAGCGATCAAACCGCTTAATAAATAGGAAAATTTGACAATTTTGTTTAATTTAGGAATTTTTAATTTGAAGCGGTTTTTGACTGGTTTTTTTGTTTTCACATTTTCCATCAAATAAGTCCTCACTGGTTTCGACGGGTCGGTCAGTAACAGAAGTCCTGGAGAAACTTATCACCAAAGAGAGAGACCTCCTCCACATAAGCAGATTTTACACCAACCATCTCATCTAAACGCCATATTCAGGGTCGTCAGATTGATGAATAAACGGATAAGATCTATCTTTCATTTTTTTTAAAAAAAAAGGGTTTCACATATAGGCCCACGTATCATTCACTCACCTATCCACTATCTCATCTACACTCATCCCCATTATCTCATTTCCCCCTCCTCCACCCATATATCCACCACCATGTCGTCGCAGTTGCTGGTGTATGTGTCCGCGCTCAGTCTTAGCGCATGCAAGCCAGACAATGGTGGTGCTGCTCGTCTTCTTCACAACTATGACTGTGTCGGTGTCGCACGCGTATCAACAGGGCGTCTAGGCTCATTCCCTATTGCGCGCCTGCTCCGTCTGGACAGGGGTCACCTGCGAGAAATGAGATAATGGGGATGAGTGTAGACGAGATGGTTGGTAGATGACTGAATTATACGTAAACCCATATGTGGGGTCCGTTCTTTTTTTTTTAAAAAAAAATAAAAGATCTATTTCATCCATTCATTCATCGATCCGACGGCTCTGAATATGGTTTGTAGATGAGATGGTTGGTAGAAAATCTGTTTATGGCCACCTGCAGTGTCTATGACCTTATGGATTCATATCATCTCAATTAGAGATCTTAATTCAGAGAAAACACTATAGTTGAAATTAGCTCCACATGTGGCCATCGGATCAGTAACAAACGAACCAGATCGCAAGCTACAATAGCAGGAGGAAGAATTAAAAAAAAAATGCTACAGTATCTTGAAGTCTATCCTTTGCTACAGTGCAACATCAGCCTACTATATATCTCACAATTTTTGCTACAACCCTTAAGTGAACCAATCCAGATGACATGGATCCCCTATGGATACAGAAACCACTACGCGCATGGGACGGAGCTGCTACGTGGGGAAAGAGGCAATGGTGAGTGAAAGAAAATTTTATAGGACCCGGCTCCTAATAAATTCCTTACGACCCTTTTCATACGCCACGTGGCACCCACACTCTCCCTGACTGTTGGATCAAATAGGAGGCATTAATAATATCTAGAGATCCAATGGCCCACGACATCATAGGTGCCACGTCAAACAATTTAAATAGGGTCTTACAGAATTTTGATAGGAATCAGGTCCTACAAAAATTCCTTCCCAAGCTTCCAAGCTTTTAGAGAGCGAGGAGAAATAGAAAAAATGGATAAAGTCTAATTTACTCTCCTCAAATATAAGCCAAATTCCAAATAAGCTTTTAAAGAATTTTTAGATTTCGCTTATCCCCATAAAATACCTTTTTTTTCAATTTACCCTCTAATATAGTTTGTTTTTTTTAGTTCTCTGTACATAAGCGTAATTTTAAGATGATAATTTTTATATAGTTTGTACCCCAAAGTTCAGTTTAATATTATATGTCTTTCCGTATAAAATTATTTTTTAGCATGCATTATGATATGCTTTATTATCTCATAAAAATTTATCCCAAAAGTATGCTAGTGTATTGAGAAACAAAAAAGATAAATTACATTTAGGTAAATTAATAGAAAAACATGTTTTAGCTGGGTAAACTGAACTAAAAAATAGTTAGGTCATTTGCGTAACTGATTCTAGTTGAGAAGCTAATTATATGTTTGATTGTATTTTTTAGGGTTTGCACATTTGACTCTGGTTTTTTAAAACGAAAAATGAGATTGACCCTACTTCGTTATCTCCACTCGATAGTGTTAAGTTTTATGTAAAAAAGACATATTTGCCCTTCTACTATTGATCCTATTCTTTGTTTGTTTTGCATAATTAATGTTTTGTAAGGAGAGAATCTAATAGCATATAAAAGAATTTGGAAATAATTAAATGTAATTTAAATTAAATTTTGAATGTTTTGACAACATTTCAAATATACTTTATCTTTTAAAAATTCAACAGCAAGGCTTGTTCTGCCCTTTTCCCATGGTCCTCATATGATTTTTTCTATTTTTAAAATCATTAAAAAATCTTGTTGCAAATGATGTTAGAAATCAAGACTAAATCACAGCTTCACTTTAAAAAATCAGAAAATCAAGAGTCAAATGTGTAAACCCTAAAAACTAAACTAAGACAACCATACAGCTTGTTAACTTAAGTCACTGATGCAATTATCTCAAAATAGTTTAAAGGGTATCTGAACTTAAGCTATACTTGAAGCTAGTAATTTGGACTTTATAAAAAAAACTAATGACAGTGGCCCGAACACCCAGCGGTACATCTGCACGAATCACGAGCGCCGTTTCCGTTCAGGTTTAGCTGCTTCGTGTCAAATGACATTACCTCTGGGTCTCTTGTGCGGCCTTCCAGCCTCTCCAGCCCATTCACTCGCGCAGGCACCACTGGATGTAGGTTGGGCTATCAGTCGCCTAGGCAGGCCGTGGGCTTAGCCGTAGCGTGGGGACTTCTCTCTCGCGGGAGGGAACGGGGTTTACCGACTAACCCTCCTCTTCCAACTCTCAATCCAGTGCGCGGCGGCGCCGGGCACAGACCCGACCCCCCGCGACAGTCATGGGCCCATCCATGGCGGTGGAAGAGAGGAGGGTGGCGCGGGCCGCGCCGACGAGGCGGCTGCTGCTGCGACCAAGGAATCGTGCGAAAGCCTGAATACTCAATGTCATTTGCCCACTCTCATGCAGGCCCACTGCAACGGCCAATGCAGGTACGTATCGCCCCTACACGTGCTCTCTCCAGCAGCGTGTTACAGCTACGTCTTCAACCGACCGTGTCGCACCAGGCAATGGGCCGCGCCGTTCCTTTCGTGTGCCAAAGCCCAGTACCAGGATTGCTGGAAGTGAATGAGCGCATGCGTGATGGGCTGCTGTTATAAAGCTTAAACTCTGGCATTGTAAAGGCATCGAACAATTTATCAGAAATCATCTACCTACCAATCTTCTTCTTCAAGTCTCGTGCTGTTCTTCTTTCAGTCCCCATTCTGGTTCTTCTTCCTTCCCTGATTCCTCCTCTCGCGCTAACAATTGGTATCAGATTCACCTGATCCTCGGCCCGTGCTAGAATCCCACGACCACTACACCCGTCTCCAGAAGCGATTCGGCGCTATGGAGCGGAATGCCAAGCTCCTCCTCGACGGGTTCGCGAAGCTCAGGGTCGACATCGACAAGTCGCTTGCGGCACAGGACGAGCGCTGGTCTAAGCGATTCGCCGATGGGAAGCCCGCCTCGCGGCGCTCGAATCCGCAGCCAACGACCTCGACAAGTCCATCAACATCTGGTGACCAGAGATCGAGGCGTCCGTCTCCGCGGTGAAGCTGGATGTCGCCAAGTTGAACAAGCTTCTCGACCGCGACGTCAAGGAGATGCCGCCATCTCAGGCTGGCGTCCTCGCGTCGGCTCCCGGGCGCACCTCGACTGGCCCCTGCGCCGACGGCTTAACTAGGATACCGGGCATGGATCTGTGTTTGTCCATACCCATATCCCGGTCAAGGGTACGCCCCACCTTCGCCATCCTTCAATGTCCGTGATATCATTCCATCCCCATTTCCTCATACCGCTAGTAATTCCACCGATTTCCAAACACCAGACCACTATTCTAGCAGAATTAACAAATTACCTAAGCTTAACTTTCCCTATTTTGATGGCGAGATCCCTAAGTTGTGGCAGTCCCGTAGTGAGAACTATTTTGAGATGTATGGCGTGAGTCGTGATGTCTGGGTTCGTGTCGCCTCGATGCACTTCACGGATGCTGCCGCCAGATGGCTTCAATCCGTAGAACGCAAAGTAGGTGCTCTGACTTGGGAACAATTTTGTTCCATGGTTCATGACCCATTCGGCCGTGACCAGCATGAAGTGCTTATTCGCCAATTGCTTCATATCCGCCAGACTGGGACAGTGGCGGAGTATGTTACTCATTTCACTTCCTTGGTCGATCAGCTGCACGCTTATGACACTTCTCCTGACCGTCTCTATTACACTATGCGTTTTATAGACGGGTTAAGAGATGATATTAAATCTGTTGTTATGGTGCAAAGGCCCAGAGATCTGGATACTGCTTGTGTGCTCGCTGCCTTGCAGGAAGATGTGGCTACACCGCTGCGGCATTCGGGGTTTCATCGGCCTCCGCCGCCGTTCGGAAAACCTGAATTGCCCGCTGCGACTCCGCCGTTTCACCGGCGCGCTCTACCACTGCCTCCACCCACTGCAGTAGACACGAGGCGTGCACCATCGCCCGACTCCAAGCCTCCTGGGCTGGACCGTTCTGGCGCGTCTCTGGACAAGCTGGACGCAATTCGTGCCTACCGCGTGGCCAAGGGCCTTTGCAAGATCTGTGCTGAAAAGTGGCATTGCGGTCATACATGTGCACCGTCAGTGCAGTTACATGCAGTTCAAGAACTCTGGGATATGATGATTTGACCGAAGCCACTGACTCAGTTGCAGATCACCAGTCCGACGGTGATCAGTTGTTCATGGCGATTTCTCTAGCTGCTGTGTCTGGCCAGTGTACCCCCAAGACTATGCGCCTCTGGGGTCAGTTGCAGAATCAGGATGTGCTTGTCCTCATTGACTCTGGTAGCTCTTCTTCATTCGTCAGTTCTCGTTTAGCTCCACTGCTGTCTGGTATTGTGCAATTGCCTAAACCATTGGTGATGTCGGTGGCCAATGGTGACACCTTGTCCTGTCAATCTCATTTGCCGGCTGCTGTCTGGTCTGTTCAGTCCTATGAGTTCACATCTGATCTTAAGGTGCTGCCTCTACATTGCTATGACCTTATCATCGGAATGGATTGGTTGGAAGCATTCAGCCCTATGAAAGTTCATTGGTTGCAGAAGTGGCTGGCTATTCCTTATGGTTCTACAACTGCCATCTTACAGGGGATTACTGATCAGATACCGCCCAATACTATACTGCAGCTCTGTCTCATGTCAACCAATGCAGACGATGTCAATCCTCTGAAGACACTGCCTGCAGATCTTCAGTGTTTGCTCCAAGAATTTGCTCACGTCTTTGAAGCACCAACTGAGTTACCACCACCAACGTGCTTGTGATCATGCCATTCCTCTACTTCCAGGTGCTGTTCCAGTGGCCATTCGACCATACAAGTATCCACCAGCCCTTAAATCAGAAATTGAAGCTCAAGTGCAAGAGATGTTGGATAGCGGTATCATCCCGTCCAGCAAGAGTCCATTCTCATCGCCAGTATTGATGGTTAAGAAATTGAAGCTCAAGAACAAGTTTTCTATACCATTGATGGAGGATATTTTCAGTGAACTGTCTCCAGTCAGTTGGTTCTCTAAGTTAGACCTGCGTGCAGGGTTCCATCAGATATGGCTGCAGCCTGGTGAAGAGTACAAGACTGCTTTCTCTACTCACCAAGGACATTTTGAGTTTCATGTCTTAGCCTTCAGACTTACTGGTGGCCCAGCGACATTTCAGAGCACTATGAACGCAACACTGCAACCCCTATTGCGCCGCTGTGTCATGGTGTTCTTCGATGATATTCTCGTTTATAGTTCTACATATGAGGATCATTTGCTGCACTTACGTCAGGTGTTACAGTTGTTGGCTCAGGATAAGTGGAAAGTGAAGTTCTCCAAATGTTCCTTTGCTCAACGGGAAATCAAGTATCTGGGACACATTGTCAGTGCTCGTGGTATAGCTACTGATCCTGACAAGGTCGATTCTGTGGTTCATTGGCCAGTTCCCACTTCGGTTAAAGCGCTCCGCAGCTTCTTGGGACTTGCCGGATACTACCGGTGTTTTGTTCGACATTTTGGTATGATTACCAAACCTCTGACGGCTTTACTTAAGAAGAATGTGCCCATGATATGGACTGACATTCACAGTGAGGCTTTTGCCGCTCTCAATTCTGCTCTCAGTTCAGCGCCAGTGCTGGCAACGCCCGATTTCTCTAAACCCTTTTGTGTGGAAACAGATGCTAGTGGAGCAGGTATTGGTGATGTCCTTCTTCAGGATGGCCACCCAATCGCATATATCAGTAATACATTGGGGCCGAAATCATTGGGACTATTAGTTTATGAGAAAGAGTATATGTCGATCTTGCTGGCTGTGGATCAATGGCGTCAATATCTTCAGTATGGGGAGTTTATTATACGTACCGACCACAAGAGTCTTTCTCATTTGAATGAGCAGCGTCTCAACACCCCCTGGCAGCAAAAGATGTTCACCAAGTTACTGGGCCTGCAATACAAGATCGTGTACAAACAAGGAGCAGAAAATGGAGTGGCTGGCGCTCTGTCCAGATGCCCTCACACACATTGTCATCTATTGGCTGTTTCAGCGGCAACACCTCTCTGGCTTAATGACATTGTTGCTTCGTACACAGCAGATGACTAGGCACAGTCTCTATTGCGTTCCTTAGCAGTGCAACCACCAGCTGACGGCTCTTATTCCCTGCTCAATGGTGTCATTCGGTACAAAGGACGAGTATGGGTTGGTGCTGATGCTGCTTTATATCGGCGCATCATTCAGGCATTCCACACCAGCGCCATTGGAGGTCATTCTGGCATCCCTGTCACTGTTCACGGGATCAAACAACACTTTGCTTGGACTGGTCTCCGTTCGTCAGTGGCTACTTTCGTCAATGAGTGCTCTACCTGCCAGCAAGCCAAACCAGACCGTGTGAAGTATCCAGGGTTGCTTCAACCATTGTAAGTGCCACAGGGAGCTTGGCAGCTTGTATCTTTGGACTTTATCGAAGGCCTGCCCAGCTTGGCAAACGCTAATTGCATCCTTGTCGTGGTTGACAAATTCTCCAAGTACGCCCACTTTCTACCATTGCGCCATCCTTTCACAGCTGCGACAGTGGCAAGAGTGTTTCTAGACAACGTGTGCAAGCTGCATGAGATGCCGAAAGCAATTGTGTCCGACCGTGACTGCATCTTCACAAGTCACTTCTGGCAGGAGCTCTTTACCTTGGCTGGCGTGCAACTGCAGATGAGTTCAGTCTACCATCCTCAAATGAACGGTCAGACGGAATGCGTCAATCAATGCTTGGAGACATTTCTTCGCTGCTTCGTTCAAGCTTGCTCGAGTCGCTGGTGCCATTGGCTGTCTTTTGCCTAGTATTGGTACAATACAAGTTACCACTTCACATTGGGACGCTCTCCATTTGAGGTTCTGTACGGGTATGCCCCTGCTCACTTTGGTGTTGACTCGGCCTCTGTTCGTTCTGCGACTCTATCTGAGTCCTTACTGGAGCGCTCATTGATGACTGATTTGGTTCGACAACATCTTCATCGTGTGCAACACCGGATGAAAACAAAAGCAGACAAAAACCGTTTGGAGCGGCAGTTCCAGCCAGGGGACCGTGTCTTCCTCAAACTTCAGCCATACGTTCAGTCGTCCCTGGCAGCTCGAGCTCATCACAAGTTGGACTTTAAGTTCTTCGGACCCTTTACTGTGCTTGCAAAGATTGGGGCTGTCGCTTACAAGCTTGACTTACCTGCTGATTCGTCGGTTCATCCGGTCTTTCATGTCTCCCTCCTGAAGAAAGCAGTGGGCTCTTCGGTGCAGGTCAGTCCAACTCTGCCAACTGAAGCTATATCTCTTCAGGTGCCTCAAGCTGTGCTGCAATGTCGCGTGGTTTCCCGCGGCGTGCATTCCATCCGCCAAGGTCTTATCAAGTGGTCTCACATGCTCGAGGAGCTGGCCACCTGGGAGAACTTCAGCAACAGTTTCCCTATGCCCCCCCTGTTTGGGGTCAAGCAGGTTCTTATGGGGACGGGAATGTTACAGCTACGTCTTCAACCGACTGTGTCGCACCAGGCAATGGGCCACGCCGTTCCTCTCATGTGCCAAAGCCCAGTACCAGGATTGCTGGAAGTGAATGGGTGCGTGCGTGATGGGCTGCTGTTATAAAGCCTAGACTCTGGCATTGTAAAGGCATCGAACAATTTATCAGAAATCATCTACCTGCCAATCTTCTTCTACCCCAAGTCTCGTGCTGTTCTTCTCCCAGTCCCCATTCTGGTTCTTCTTCCTTCCCCGATTCCTCCTCTCGCGCTAACACAGCGATCATCCGGCCGCGCTATGGAGGTGCTCGAGGATCATCGTGATCACAGCGTTGTGGGACTTGGCCCAAATTAATTTACATCCTTGGCATAGCCGAGTACAAATATTCTACGTTGGATATGCGCAGGTAGCCTCTCGAGGAGCACAATTGCCTACACGAAAGGAGTGAGAATGTATGATCCTCGAACCTGAAAATATATGATTCTCGATTCTTTTTCCAATCATTATTTTTTAAAACAACTCATTCGTTTGATTGAAAAGACGTTGGAGGTGTGGTATCTTTTTCTCGGTGTCTAGGAGTGCAGATTCGAGAGTGTCGTGTTGAGGAATAAATCTGTGGTTTGGAGGTGGTCAATACCTTCGGATCCGGTTGCTCTGGTTGCCGGAGTCGTGAAAGACGATTCGACCATCTGCCCTTTGTCGATGCGGTCTTCTGCGCTAGGGCAGCGTCGGTCGGTGGCGAGGGCAGTGACGTGGAAGGCACGGCGACGTCATCGATCTCCCGGTGATCGGGTTTAGGGTTTGTCGGTGGGGTGTGACGGTACGGACGAACTCAGTGTGAGTATCGGCCTGCCTCGACCTCTATTTATTGTGGCGCTGACGACAAGGGTCCACCAGCCATAATGGGCTGGGTGCCTCCGATCAGGGCGCGATTAGGTCAAAGGCCCATTTAGGCCGTTGAGCCAAAACGGGTGGAGATCAATTTCTAACAGGAGGATCATATATTTTCAGTTTTCACCTCTACTACGTGAAGATAGGGAAGTACTAGCTCTGCTCTCAAGAAGTAAATTGCACATCGACCTTTGTTGGGCAGGAAGTTCCCAAATCCCAAGAGCTGCAGTAGCGGAAGGATAAGGCGAGACCGTCTCCTTCCCCCTTCACCTTTGTCGACCTCAACATTCGCTATTGTTCTTATTGAGGTGCGGTTCTCGTGCATCAAGCGAAAGATTGTTCTTTGTATTTCTCTCACGTTCTTGAGCCGGATGATCGTTAGTAGCTACGTTCTTGCTGTTGTGTACTCCGTTCTGCAGGCGTTGCTTTAGAGTTTTGCAAGCATCAGTATCTTCCCGTTCTTGCACTGATTCGGTCTCACATCCGTTCATTAGCGAATAAATGAATGATTGGTGGCGCAAAAGTAGTCTGCTCTTGCAATTCTCGGGTTCTTCATTTGTTCTTGGGAATAGGTTGGATCGTTTTCTGTTTCACTTGCACTAAACCGTGCTGATTCATTCTCGCGTCTGTTCGTTGATTAGCGATGTGATAATTGATTGGTGGCGCAAAAGCCATCTGTTCTTGCAATTCTTTGATTCTACATTTTCTTGGGAATGCGTCTCCTCATGGACTCATGGTCTCACATGCACTTTTGCATCGGCATCGATGGTTTGTGGTCTCTGTTCCAGTTGGTGACTAGGTAGTGGGGACTAGTGGCGGAATGCCATTGCTGTTCTTTTCATAATCTTCGGAGGTGGTCTCTGTTCGTGATAGTGACTAGTGGCGCAATGCTGTGACTAGTTTACATGTGTATGTTGAAATCTGTTATGTTATTTCTTGGGCAGTTAAACGAGTCTTGCTAGTTTTCTGTCAATTGTTCAAGAGAATTCGTGTTCAGTTACCTGTTTAACATTTTGGTTCATTATGTTGTTTCAGTTTAATCATCGAAGCACCTGACAACTGTATGGAGTACAATCTGAAAACGACACCTTTTCATGGAAGATTTTTTTTGTGTAGCATATTTCTACAATGTTGGGCAATACTAATACGTATTTCTTCTATTCACTTGTTTTATTCATTGTTCCTGTACTTGTATGGAGTCATTGAATAAGACAAAGGGTGCACTTGCTACACCTCAGGAGGATTTTGATATTATTCTTTCCGATGATGACCTCGTTATGAAATATGTGCAGGTGAGTTAGTTTCAGATTCTTGACAAACTTTATTCACACAAGTTTCATGATTTTCTTTCTGCATTTTATTGTATCTAAAATCCTTGGAACATGGGGAAACTTGTCCTGTAATTCTTCCCTGTAATTTTTGCAATGAAATGTGGACAAGGAGGTCATCTCTTGAATTCTAAAAAAGGTTATTTGCTTCATGGAAATGATATTTTCCCTGAAATATATTCAGTTGGGAGTGATCTTTTTTCAAACAGTTGTACGGTGAAATTGGAAAAGAAAAGCAGGGCAAGACTGGCTTTTCCGAAGCTGACCAGAACCTTAGAAGTACTTCAAGATTCTGAAATCAGTGGAACAAAACCTTATGCAAGTGAGTCCCTTATCCTCCTGGAGCTTGAGTCCCTTAAGTTTACTCTTCGACAAATGATTTACATACGTGCAGGAGGCTTGTGGGAGCTTCAAAATTAAATATTTCAGGGAAATCCAACCAACCTTTCAACACAGACCTGTTAGAAGAAGAGAATTCTTCTACAAGCCAGCCATTGAAGCAGAGCAATGGTGACCGTGTCCTTCGGCAACGCACAACGCTGGTGACCATGTTCTCAGCTATCATTGCGCGTCGTAGTGAACACGGCCACTAGTGTGTGTAGTGGCCGATTGTTGTGGAACGATGCCGACACGGCACGGGAAGAGAGACATCTAATCTTTTTCTTTTCTTTTTTGCCTTCTCCCTCTACTCGCAGCTGCTTTATAGCCACAGACGCTGGGGACAATAAGACTAACAATTTAATCTAACAAACTAATGATTTGATCTTATCTTAACATTAATAGACTAACAATCTGATCTAATAAACTAATGACCTAATCTTATTTTACTAAAAAAATCTTAACAAACTAACTGATAACTGCAGTTGCTGCTGTTATAACATTATTCTCCTCAATGAAAGACAGCTTGCTTGTCTCTCTAGGTTCTCCGAGAAAGATGCACTTTCTCCTTGGTTCCAAAGAGAAAACAACTTTCTCTTGGTTTTTATGAAAAAATCTTGATTTCTTTCCTTCTTTAAGTGCACAGAAGAATTCATTTATCATCAACTTTTTAAAAGATAATCACAGGTACTGTAATGGTGCTCTATTCTCCTCAGACTTCTCAGAGGACAGCAAGATAGATTGCTTCATAAAGGGAGGCTTCGCCTCCTCTGAAACAGAGATGTTCTCCGAGACAGAACTACTATATTCTAGGACTGAAATGCTATCATCTGGAACATAGCTGCTATCTCTCAGAATAAGGTTGCTATATTTCAGGACAAGGATGCTGTCATCCGAAACAGAGCTTCCTTCAGATCAGTATTGTTGTCCTCCACGACTATGGCATATAGCATTGGAGCCATCAAATCATAACCACACGAGATTACAGCATGATTGTTGAAATTTGTCTCCACACGTGCGATCTACACGTCGTGATCATCAAGCCTGCTGTTGAAGATGGCAAACTACGTGTTGATGATGGTGGTCTGCGCCAGTACCAGATCCAGCTTGATAGAGAACATGGTCGCAGGATCGCTGCTAGCATTGAAGATGGCGATCTGCGCCAACATCTGATCCAGCTTGGCAGAGGAAATAGCAGTCTCAGGATCGATGGCGCCGGCCATAGAGGGCGATACGCTTTGTTGTCTCTGAATATCAATTGTTGTGAAATGGTGTCGGGGCCTCAGCCCACCGCGTGTCTTCTTTCTTTCTTGTCTTCTCTCAACCCGCAGTTGACTTTGTAGCCATAGACGTTGGAGACAATTAATTTTAACAGACTAACAACCTGATCTAACAAACTAACGACCTGATCTTATCTTAACTTTAATAGACTAACAACTTGATCTAACAAACTAACGATCTGATCTTAATAAACCCTAACAAACTAATTGATAACTTTAGTTGTTGCTGCTATAACACCGAGTTAGTCGGATCACAATCAAGTTCAGGTGTTAATACCATCATTGCTTAATTTCATGTTGCACTCCGTGAACCTGGCTGCAAAGAAACGAATTCCATTCCCATTTCCCTAGAGCCAGGCCCGCTCCCAGATTTTGCACCTATGGAGCCAGGCTTTGCTAAGCGATCGGGGAACCAATCACACAGCAGCTGCATCCATGGAGCCTGGCTGGCGTACAAACATGCCCCAAAAAAAAAAAACATCAGGGTTCTCACAGATAGCATATAACCCAGGGAACTTCAACCGAAGAGGCACATAATCCAGCCATACATCTTGCCAAAACCTAGTACCTTTTCCATTCTGCATTTTATGGATCCCCTCCCCTTTGAAACAAGTGCTTAACCTGGTGTAAACTTCTCCAAAATTGTGAACCATTTGTTGGTTTGGAACTAAAGAACCCCCTGGTTCATATATTTGGCCCTCAGGATTCTGCACCACAGACCCTTTGTTTGCTCAAACATTTTTCAGATCCATTTAGCTAAAAAACAGTTATGCTAGAGAATCGGTCATCTAGTGTTTAACACTGTTTATTTTCTTCTAGAAATTTCGTCTAGACACCATTTAGGCCTAGATGAGGGCAGCCATCTATAGTTTAATTCCATTTAGTAAAACAGTGCATCATGTGTTGTACCCGAGTACCATAGAGCTCCCAGGAGAGGCATATAGTTGGAATCATCAATAATTCATACTCTCTCTATACTCATAATTCAAGTCGTTTTGGACAATAACATGGTCTCTAAAGCATAACTTTGACTTTCACTTTTGAAAAATATTTAAAAAAAAGTAACATATGTATACTTTTACGAGAGTACATTTTAAGACAAATCTAGTCATATAATTCTCATATTTGTAATTTATATTTCCAATGTTCGACCAAAGCAATGTCCAAAACGACTTTAATTATGAGTATGGAGGGTGTATATACTAATCAAAACAGAACAGTAGTGGAGATGTCAGCAGTGGAAAACATTAAGATGATTTTTTTTATAGTCTGGGGGGGAGAGACTCCACCTGAAATCATTGATTAACGGGGTCGGGCCGAAGCTCATCCAATAAATACAAACCAAGATACATGGCGGATACATGGGTAGAAGCAGGGGGAGGGGAAAGAGAGCACCAACACTACACTCCACCAACATAAAGAAGCACAATAACAAAGACACCGGTTACAAAGGCCAGTCACCACCAAAGGCCTCCACCTGATGACACCACCTCTATGGACTCCAGACCAAGCAACCGTAGAGCACTGAGCCAGGGAGGTAGACGACGGATGTGATTTGCATCACCTTAGAGGACATCCTGGATTCAACCGAGAGACCTTCAACGCCCTTCGAGGAAAGAAAGCCTCGAAGGAGGAAGAACTCTCGGGAGGAGAACGAGGAGATCCAAGAGAGAGGATCATGGTCTCGCTATCTCGGCATATAATGGGGTGACATAATCAAAAAGTGAAAGAATCAAGACAGAGGCATCGAGTAAAGCCCATGGCGACTAGTGGATAGGGTAGGCACGGAGGTCCAGAAAGGACACAACATAGAAACAAGGATGAAGAAAAGAGAGCACAAGAACATAAGACACCAATTACAGAGGCCAGTCACCACCAAAGGTCTCCACCTAATGAGGCCACCTCGCTGATCTCCAGACTATGCAACCGATGAGCATAGAGCCAGAGAGACAGATGACGGATGTGATTTGTGTCACCTTAAAGGACTATCCAGGAGCCAGCTGGGAGACCTTCAACGCCCTTTGAGAGAAGGAAGCCTCAAAGAAGGAAAAACTAGGGAACCATGGTCTCGCTAACCCGACAAATGATGAGGTGACACAGTCAAGGAGTGAAAGAGTCAACAGAGCAATGACAAAGAGTAGAGCCTATGGCGACTAGTGGCAAGGAAGGCATGGTGATCCACGGAACAAGAGAAGAGGAAAAGGAGGAGCTTCCATCGAACCATGCTACCCCCAATCTGATACTCCAAGACAATGCCTCTTGGGAGGTCACAACATCAAGAATGTTACCATTGCCCGATCTAGCAGCCAGCTAAATCTGGGTTTTCACGCCAAAGTTTCGAGGAAGGTGAAGCAAAGGTGACTACATGGTGCCTCAATAGGAAATGGCACCCACGGCGTCATCACTGCAAAGGCTTTCGCCCAGCACCCTGCATTCGAGAGCTAAAGGCTACCAGGAAAGCTCGGAGCTCTTGCTCTCCCAACCATGGTTGTGAGATTGCTTGAGGAAGATTGGTGATGGAGTAGAGATGAACAAAAACCAACATCCTTGAGGCAGCTCGAAATCTGGTGGCGGCGATGGGGCGTTGGCCTTGCGGGGGGTGCATGAGCCGCTCAGGGTGGGCGCCGACGTCGTAGAGAGAGGTCCCACTATGGTGCCAAGACACCATGAGGCTACGAGCGAGGAGCCAGGACACCCCGCCATGACCCCCAAACCTAGACGCCTTCGCATCATCTCACCGGCCACCTTTGCTGTTGACGGCGGCGTCGAGACACCCGTACCATCGTCACAGTCGTCACAATGGGAGGAGGCGCACTCTGCGGCCGGGAGCCACCAGATCAAGGTTTTGGAGACCTGGATCTGGCCGTTGCTGACCGTGGAGAGGAGGGGGTAGCCCTACAACGCCCATGCCACCATCGGCGATGGGGATCGCTGCTGGCATGAGGAAGCCGATGCGGGCAACCACCAGTTACACCTCGAGGTCCGGGTTTCATCGCTGAACGGAGATGCTGTGATCAGGGGGCGCGCGTGGGTGCAGCCATGTCGCTCGTGGAAGTCGCTGCTGTCGGCGCGAGAGGAGGGCGGAGGCGCACACCCCCCACAACTAGCCATGGAGACGGCGCCACGGCGACGTCGATGAGGTGCTGCTGCGGGCGCGAGGGAGCCTGGGACCGGAACCGACCTCCTCGCGAGCAGATCTGCTACCTCATTCTCCCCGACCATCAGATGTGGCCCTTTACTGCACAAGGCCGGCTGCACCCTAAGCACCCGCCGGCCTGCCACCTGTCGGGCCAGAGCATCACCTCCCGCCGTGCCTGAAGCAGATCTGCCCGTAGGCCAGCCGTCGGTGTTCCTGAGCCGGGATCGACGCCCGCCATGTGCCGCCTTCCCGTGCGCCTTGAGAAGTTCGTGAGGAGGGTGGAGTGGTGGGAGGAGAGGAGCCCCGCCGCCACCATCCCAGCGAGCCGTGTGGATTGTGCCAACGGCTTGCTCCAGCGACGGCATGGCGAGAGACGGGAGAGTGGTGGTGGCAGCGGCACTAGGGTTCGGTCAACGCCCGAGTCGCCCCAAAACATTAAGATGATGATTAGGTGGCTGCAAAATATCTAAGAAGTTAGGACAGAGAACTTAAAGAACCAACACAGTGTTGAGTGAACCTAATTCAAGAAGGTTTTTATCTTAATCCATATAGCGCTAGAATTATAAACAAAATTGACAACAAATTTGAACTAATTTGAGAATGTTCCTATCCCTAATTCATGAGCTGATAGAACTAAAAGAATGCGTTGAACGTACCATCACAGACTCGCCGAGGAAGCGTATGGCCTCAACCTGGAAGGGGTGTGGAACATCTTGGGAGGCTCAGAGAACTCGGTGCCTCTGATCATGTGGGAGGGAGAGTTGGACAGATCGTAGCTCTCAGAGTAGGACACGTCATGCACGCAGAAGATGAGCTCCACAAGGTTGAGGATGGCTGGTGGAGCGGTTGTGGGAGGAGGCTTGGCCCACAGAGCCTTGAGAGGGGATGCGTGGTCAGAGGCAAAGCCGTCTGTGGCCTTTCGCTTGAGGGTCTCCATGCTATCGATAGCGGAGCGGCAACTCAAGCTTGAGTTTATTTATCGTGATGAGAAGAGGACCTTACAGTTAGGACCGACCTGACATTAATTCTCATTTTTTCAACTCAACTCATGGTATGGTTTAAAACCATTAAAAACCAGTCAGTTTTCATGAAAATCATTAGTATGACTTGGTTACTAGAACCAATGAGCTTTTAATAATAAAAAAAAGCATTATACTGTATCAAAAAATGTTTTTCAACCGATTTTACATCAATTTTTTGACATTGTTCAAAACCAACAGGCTTAAGCTTTGTTAACCCTGCTCATGGGCTGAGCCATACCAGAAACCCATCCGGCCGTGGGAATCACCATTCCCGTCGGGCCCAAGCAATCTGCCATTGAGCGGGGAATTATGCCACAAAACAATAGCATTCGCTATAGCGTACCTAGGATATGGAAATATGTGCCTTACATTACTTCTATATCATTGCAGACGCCAAAAACTTCTAAAACTGAGGCAAACTTCTAAAACTAAATGCCTCAGATAAGGAAGAATTCACAAATCAGCTGCCTCATTTGTACCTGGGTTTAAACCAGTAAAAGCTGATCGGTTTTCACAGTTTTTTCCGATGAAACCGATCCACTCCGATTGAAATATATGACCGATTTTCAATGAAAAACCAAATCAAAACCAGCTAGTCGACAAAATCAAAACCAGCTAGCCAACCAGTTTTGCCGACTAGCATGCTGATATTTTGCCCCACCAAAAACCGGTCTAGGTCTGGTTTCTAAAACCTGGATTGATACTAGAACATGACTGCAAACAGGATGCCACCCCCAACCAACATGAGAAGGCATCAATACACTTTCGAGAGAGAACCATCAGATTCAGATAGATGGGGGAATCAACGGTTGAAAAACTTGAGAATATTCTATGCGGTAATTATCCCAACCATATGTATGTACATTAATCCAAACAACAAATACAAACCACCACTATACGAGCGGAAGTTAATGGTTCTTTTTAAACGGAAATTAATGGTTGGTTGACTTCTTGTTTATTTTGTTCTTCAGACTATGGACACTGCCTTCGAAATTGGGGATAGGGCCAGGAAAAAAATCAAGCCAAAACACTCTTCGAGGATGTGCGAAATGGTGACCAGAGTGTCTGGCTCGCTTTAACTACTGGCCCAAATTCCCGAGAAGGCGCTCCACTGCAGCATGCACATTTCCAGCAGTGGCAACCAGGGCTTGGATGTTCTCAGCGGTATCAATGAAACCCATTTCTTGGAGCTGAGTAAGCTGAGTTGCATAGAGCTCCTCTGGTGGCACTGAAAAAGTGGGCAAGGTTAAGAATCTAACCAATCACTTCAAACAACAAAATTGGACTCGATGTGAGCACACAATATTCTATTCGGTTATGTATACTAACCATTGGAAGCATTTGGCACACCAATGCCACCTCCAGAACCAAGCCCACTCAGCATACTCATCAAGGTGTCAAGGCTAGCATTTCCTCGCGTACCTGTAAATGTTCAATTGCCACTATTCAACATATAAGTATATAACATTGCTCAAATAAGGTCAACTCACTGAAGTCAGACCCAAATGATTTCATTGTTCCACCATACCTTACAAGGATGACACAGAAAATGTGAAAATAGCTCAGGCATGTTCGACACTAACAAATTTACTTAAAAAATGCTACATGCTTTCCAGTAATCACATCCATAAATAAAAAAAGGGAAGCCCAATGCACATAGCTCCCACTTGCACAGGGTCCAGAGAAGGGTCCGACCACTTTGGGTCTTTTGTACAAAGCCTTTCCCTGCATTTCTGCTAGAGGTTGTTTCCAAGGCTCAAACCCATGACCTCGTGTCATAAGGCAACAGCTTTACCACTTGGCCATGGTCTCCAAACACATCCATAAATGTGTAACAGTATTTAATCATACATAAAGCATTTCCACTTCCAAGTATTCATGCATTACCTGATATTTACTCATCCAAACAACAGCAGGGATAACTGTTATGCAAGAAAATTCATGTTACAATGTTCTGCGCCTCAGCAGCTTAACAATAATAACCAATCTAATTTACAACTAAATCATAGCACGACTGAAAATTCAAGGAATATGGAGTCAATCAAGAACCATATGTATAACTGTACAATAGCCGGTGCACAAGCAAAACACACATAGGGGGCCATTTACAACATTCAGATCATAATTTGACATCTATAATGGTCCCAGTGAGCTAAAAATATATGCTATTTGAAAGCATCTGCGAAATTACCTGTGGCATTGCCTCCTTGATTGCCACCCCTGAATCAAATCGAAAAATTAGAAGGAACTCAGAAAAATACAACAACAGCAATGCATCATTTATGTTTCATATAGATATCCAAAAAAACAAACAATAGGATAGATGAAGTTTAGGTACTGTTCAGCCAAATATACTCACTGGCTGGGTTGCTGTTGACCAAGCTGTCCTAATAAAGTCTGCTGAAATGATAGTAATTGCTGAAAGAAGGAAAATGACATATTAGTCTTAGTATAAGAGACATAACTAGTAAAATGTTTATTGCTTATATTGTAAAATACCCGCACAGTCTCTGGAGAAGATAACTGGCGAAGAAATTCTGGATTTTGGACCATCTCTCTAAGCTGACTGTTTGATTCCAACAGGTTACGGGTGTTTGGATTGAAGTTAAGCAACTGCAGAGCAGCAGAAGTTACAGAACAACACAATGTTAAGAATCAAATAATCATACAAGAAAAGTTGGCTCAAGATAAAAAAAATACTGAACCTGGTTGAAGGTTTGTGGGTCAGATATAATGCTTTGCATCATCTGCATCATTGCAGGGTTTTGCAACATCTGACTCACAAGAGAAGCATCAGGTGCGCCACCGAGCATACTCCCCAAATCTGGTGAGCCCAAACCTCCTAGCCCACCACCAGCAGCACCGGTACCTGCATTGCCAGCAAGACCACCTAGCAAACTACTAAAATCAGGTGAGCCCAAACCTCCTAGGCCACCAGTGGCGCCAGTTCTTGCATTGCCAGCAGGACCTGATTGAGTTGCTCCTTGTGTATTCCCAGCTCCTGATTTAAGTAGGCAAAAAAAGTTATAACACATACAACCATTAAAACAAAAACATGTATTCAAAACTGCTGGGAGTATTATAAACCTACCATTGGTGCTCCAGGGATTCGGAAGCGGATTAGTATTGGGGGCAGGGGCTCCTGTTGTCGATTCTGAGCCAGGAGCAGGAACATTAGTCGCAGGTTGGCTGGGTTGGTTGGCCCCCTGATTGCCTAGAAGAGCTGCAAATGGATTTGAAGCTGTGTTGCTTTCTCCACCCATTGTAGTAGCGTTTAGGAAAGGCTCTTGGACAGTTTCATACATGCGCCTAAGCATATTGAATCCTTCAGGAGAAGATTCAATGTTGCTCATAGCTCTATCTGTGTTCCGCATCATCTCTCTCATAATTTCAGGATTTCTAGCTGCTTCAAGGGTCTGACGGAGGACACTTGGATCATTGAGCACATGGGCGAGATCTGGATTCCGATCCATGATCTCACGCATTTGCGGATTGTTCATTATCATATTGCGTATTAACTCAGGGTTATTCATGAGATTCTGCATCGCTGGCATATTCATTATTTCCCTCATTAAGTTGGGATTCTGGGTTAATTGCTGCTCAACTTGCTCCAATTCTGGAAATCCTGGTCCAAAGATACCTGATGGCCTGCCGGATCCTAGAGCACCAATACCTGGAAATAGGTTTTCCAGGCCACCTGCTGGGCCACTGCTAGGAGTAGTTGAAGCACCAGGACTAGCAGCAGCAGGGGTACCAGATGCAGCTGGCTGGGCAACACCGCGCACCAAGTGAATTGTGTGATCAGTCTCAACACCTGCAGAATAAAGAAGCACAGGTAATGAGTTACTAAAAAGGCTTAATAAAATCTCAAACGGAAATAGCATGTTAATGCTAATACAGAAAGAAAAATAATGCTCCTTTCCCCAATATAAACAGACACTAGTGAACTCCATGTGAGAATGCAGAAAAAAGGGTCTTGTTATAAAGAATGCATCTTGGCAATATATATACTGTGAACCTGATAATCTTAATAATTGAGCCTAATGAGCATATCTTATTACAACTGAAAACCATAATCATTCACGTTTAGATGATAATAATTTAACATATAAGACAGGATAATTCACAGGAGAGAAAAGTGAGGGTGACATCAATGACTCATATAACTATTAGCAACACTTGATCAACCAATGGACAGCAAGGAACTCATCAAATGGACATTAAACTCAACTGATTCTGGTTCCAATGACCATCAAACTAAATAACTTCAGGTAACTCTAGAATTTTACAGAAAAACACAATGAAATTACAATCTCTGTCAGGAAATATTTCTGCTTTTAAAATTTAATCAGACGCATACTATCATATGATACTAGTAGAAATATGAAACGATCACATTCTTTTTGGAATCAAGCATCCTATAGCAAAATTCAGACAATGGTAACGTAACGCCCCACATGGCAACCACAAGCCAATCTACCAAGATTCTCTTGACTTTCCAACCCATCCAAGGGAAACATCTACTTTTACTCATCAAACAGCACCGAATGCAGATCCATAAAGTGAGTTACAAGCGAGTCACGACAAGAGGCGTTACCATACAGATACGGCAAGTAAATAATTTTATCAATATTTGCAGTATACGCTACCATAAACGCCCAACGCTACACACGCATCACCCAATCACACGTGTATCAGGTAACGGTCTAGCGCAATATGCGATAAATCTACTACCAGGCTACCAGCTAGCATGCAAGGCACAGATAAACCAAATGCAGAATCTAGCAACCATCGATAGACTACTGACACGCCAACAGGCATTGCACAAAGACCCCCTAGCCGTGCAGACACACTACCACGCGGCCGAATCGTGCTACGGGCAGTCCGATTGTACCAAACAGAGAGCTATTTAGCCTATGAGTCAGCGTGCCACGCACCATAGCTTTCTAGGGTTTGCTCGTCCTTAAGGATGCGGCCCTTGTAGATCAGGCGCTGCTGCGGCGCTGGGACATCGCAGCTCCCGGCCACGACCTCCTTGAACTCCCTGACGGTGGAGCCCAGATCGGCCTGCACCGTGAACTTGGAGCCGTTCGCGCACCGGATGTGCAGCGTCACCTTCACCGCCGCGGCGGCGGGCGGGGACTCGCCACCGTCGCGGCTCCCGGCGCCCTCTCCGCCGCCCGACATGCCGTCAAGACCTAAGCACCGATCCGGTAGCGTCGGCGGCCGCGGTGGCGTGTGCGCGTGAACTGCGAGGTTCTGTCTTTTTTTTCCCCTTCCTCCCCTCTACTTGCGACTTGCGAATTGCGCGAGAAGAAGAATGAACAGAGGTGGGACGCGAAAGGGATTGCCAGCGGAAGGCGCGAGGTACGGCTGATGGACGGCCTCGATGCCTCGTGTGACATGGAGGCGTGTAAGTCTGTACGGTGGGGCCAGCTAGGCGGTGGTGGTCGGGGCGCGTGAGGGAAGGTTCTAGGCCTAGCCTGCGCTGCTGGCAATGACGGGGCAGGCTCCTTTACCTTTTTTTTTTTTTTTTTTTTTGACGGACTGACTATCCGAAGGTCTTTCATCTGTGGTTTTGCCCAGACGCGATCGACGGCGGATTACGTTTGGAGAGGAGGAAGAAACGATCGCTGCCGTCCATTGGTCGTAGGCAATTTCGCGTGAAATCTGAAGCTGATTATTGTGGTACATTTGGGCCCTCTCAGCCAATGGGATTAGGCATCGAGGACTGATCATGTCGGATCTTCATGGCGTTGCTTGGAATTGGGCTGCGCTCTAGCTTGGGCTGGGCCTCTGTAATGGTTGGGCCGTAGCTTATTAAGGTCCCGGCCAGCCCAAGAGCTGATCCGCACGCGCGATCAACCGGTTCCTTGCATTGGACTGCATCCGATCAGTGCTTGCACGAATGCGTGCACCGGAACGCCATCTGATCGGAACGATCATCATCAGGCACGCTAACATGCATGCGCGACGCCGGTGCCCAACTCCAGCTCGTCATCCACGCATGCATCTTTGCTTTGCATCACCTACGTACCAGAGGCGTACAGGAAACACGAGACGGATCGAGCGCCTTTAATCGCCATCAGAAAGCGGATTCTAGTTAGGCGAAAAGCAGCAAAGCGCGGGGGCGCGCACTGGCGTCGCGATCCCTCGCCGGAGTTAAGTGCCGGGCGGCGGGTCCCGCCGTTAGTAGTGTAGGACCAATGATTCATTTCGTTGTTTGGTGCGGCGCACCCATCGCGTCGTCGCCGAACCGGGCCGGACGAGCCGCGCGCTGGCCGCCATCTCCACCGCCACGAGCAGAGGCGATGGGGATCGGATCCAAGGGGGCAGCGCGCCGCGCCATTCAATTCGCACGGCCTACATGCAGTTATACAGGTCACCGATCGGCCGGTCGATTGATGCGGACCGAACTGGCATGCTAAACAATCGGCGGGCGCGTGGGCTGGGCTGGCCCCGAGGGGGAGGGGCAACTCGAGCGGTCGTCTAGGGCCTTCTGAGCTAGAGGAGCCTCTCAAATATGTATAGTTATACATATGTATATAAATTATATAAATTTTATTTTTTATTATTTTGATGATTTGTTTTAACTTGAATAAGCTTTATATATCATCATATAACTTGTTTTTTTTCTTATCTAATAAGTTAGATCTACAATATAAACAAGCAATAAGTACATAATTATCGAGTTTAGAATAGTACTACTGTAATTAAAAATATAAGTAAACTTTAAAAATTACCTTTTTTGTCATATAGAGTGTCAGTATATAATAAAAATAATGATGATGATCGATGAGAATTAAAAGCCCCGGCTATTAGCTTCGCCCTGGGCTTTGAAATATCAGGACCGACACTGCTGACGGCACGAGCACGGCGGATGAGGTGGGCGCGCTCCGACGCCGGGGCCAGGAACGACGAGCGCCTGGCCTAGCCACGTGTGCACTGCGGATCTAGCCCCTGGGTATCCTGCTTCAGGGAAGAAATCTTTTGGCGCAGCCGCTCATTATCAGGTGCCAAGCTGGCTTATTGAAATGCGTCTCAAAAGAAAACATGTTAGTAGTAGTTTGCTTCTCACATTCTATATATAGAAAACAGCTTCTCTCTTCTTGTTTTTTTCCTATACGCACTCTCACCGATGTGATGAATTCTCATTGAGTATTATTTTCTCGACCCAATATAATTGAATAAAAAATCAAATAAAAATTCACCACGTCAAGGCAAGGGAACATATATGAGAGGATGGAACAAACGAGCGAAGGTACAACAGTTGGTGACCTGCCTTCGTAGTTCGTATAAGTGAATTCGGATAGTCTCTGAGACAATGATTTGGCGTGGGAAATTTGGCTTCTCTCCTCCCGTTCTCTCCTCTCATACATAATCCTACGTGCTGAATTCTCACTTGATTGAGAAATACTCCTATATAAGTACAATTCAAACTTAATGCACGGGAGGAGACAAAAGAGTCAGAAGCCATCTAAGGTGCAATTGGTGACCTGCATGCGGGCTGGCGTGGCTCACCGCAAGCAGGTGATCAATGTTTGGTTGACTGCTTTCAAAACCTGACTCGTTTCTACGCATGCAAAAACGGCCGCCTAAGTTGGCTGTGCAGAAATGAAAATGAGATTTGTTTCTATCGGGTCTGACCGGCTGCATGAACTGACACTTGCTTTCACTGCACGACTGAGAGAGGAATGGTGCGGCACAGCAACCAACCCTTCTCTCCTATGCTCGTTTGAATCAATACGGCAACTAAACTAACTACAGCTGTATTTGACGAGACAGGCTAGGCTGAAACGAAAACCAATCACGCCCTAGTTTCCCAGCCCCATAAACTATTTTCCCGTGCAGGGAAAGATGCTCCAAGTCAGGAAACACCATTCACCATGAGCGTCGCTGTCAAACGTTTTCCGCTCTCGTAGTCCCACTCGTGCGGACTCCGCTCTCCAGTCCACCAGTCTACCGCGCCTGCGCCCTCCACGTCACGACACGCCGCGATTCGCATACGCCAAGGCCTGCATACGCCTCTATAAAACCCCGTCTCCTCCCGCTCGCTACCAGACCGAGTCACCTTCAAGCAGAAACAGAAGCTGAGCAGAGCAAGCGAAGCGCGAGGCAGAACAGAGCGATGGCGGTGGGGTTCCGTCGGACGCTCACCACACTGAAGTCGCCCAAGTCGATGGCGCCGTCGTTCCTGCTGGACTGCGCGCGTCCCAAGAAGCTGTCGTACTCGCGTGTCCGGTCAACGAGCCTCCCCGTGCTCCTGCACCGGCTGGCCGCCGCGCTGCACGACTCTGGGCGCGCGCTGCTGGCGTGG
>BCLH01002934.1:5383-16020 GCA_001602315.1 Zoysia pacifica
CCCCGAATTTCCCGTGATCCCCGAACTTTTCGAAAACCCCGAATTTACCGTTAACCCCGAACTTTCCGAAAACCTCGAATTTCCCGTGAACCCCGAACTTTCCCGTGAACCTCGAACTCTCCGAAAACCCCGAATTTCCTGTGAACCCCGAACTTTCCCGAAATCCTGAACTTTCACCACAACCCACGGGTCCACAGGAAAATCCCCGATTTCGGGCACCTGAGTGCCCAGAGGACAAGGACACAGGCCGAACCCCGTGTCCAGATAGATTTTTCTGCAGTCCGTCATAACACATTGACGCTGACTTTACCGCCACATCTTAACTCCAATCATCACAACTAATATACCATTGGAACCCACAGCATGAGCCCTACCATCCTAGCCAATTCAAACTCCATAACTTGTTTGATGTTTGTTTCTTTTTCTAGTTTCTTGGTTGTTCTTTGGTAGTCTTTTGTAACTATTGCTTATAGCAGAAGAAGAAGAAGTTGAAGCCGCCCAAGAGCCCGAAGAGCCTGAAGAACCCGAGCCTGAAGCGGACTTCGAAGAAGCAACAGAAGGCAAATCCTAACCCATCTTAAGCCCATTGAACCCATGTTTTATTTACCGCGCCGATAGACAACGATGCTAGCCTACTTTGGAATGTGTTAAACATTGTGTAGTTTAATACCTACTCGATCTCAGGTATTTATATTTATGTCAGTAACTTGCTGTATAAATATAGATATTTCCATTGAAAACCATTACCGACGTGTCCTTGGTAACTGTAGGGATTTCTGTTCCTAGTTGGTTTTACAGAACGGATACTACCTTGTTACTTAGGACCCCATCTGCGGTGCTCTACACCGTCACACCATCTATCATTAATTTATGAAACGAGTTATAAAGAGTTTGGTGGTGTGAGTATAAACAAAAGGGATGGGATTAGAACAAATGGTGCTAGGTGAAGAGGGGACGTTTCTAGCCGTGGGGTGGGGCTCACCTGAGGTGATGGTGATAAGTGTGTAGGCTTCGCTATGGTCCACCTGCCGTGGACGAGACCGCCACCCTTGCCATATAAGGACCGGTTCGTTAGCCCTCGACTTAGTAATCCCCGTGCAACCACAGAACCTGTACTTTTTGGGCAGGACTTATTCCCTCTACGTATTCTTTCCACATCGAACCACTGGGGGGTCGGTAGTGAAGATACAAGGGAACAGGAGAAGGGCGTGAGATAACTCGCTGCCTGGCCTTCGACGGTAATCGGCCGCGTCACGGGAGCGTAAGCCCACGGATATAGCCCCTGGTTTGGTAATACCCGAGGTTTGGTAATACCCGAGGATTGGACGGGAGCGTAGATGTGGAATAAGTGTTATGCAACTCTAATGATCAGGAGTAGCATAACCTGTGGGTACAGTGTACAACCCTTGCAGAGTTAAAAATCCTTTCAGATAGGCCGTTGTCACGGTATTGACATGCTACTGTTCGGGCGCCCTACGATTATACTTTATGCATTGCCTTGATGCGTGAGTGGGTGTAGCAACCCGTGTTTTGGAGATTGCGTGGCTATGTGCCTAGGGCCGGCACGAGAGTGCTTGCACCCAATATAAAACTTGGGAACTGCGGAGAGGAGTGAAAACCTTTCCCAGGTCCACTCTACTAAAATGTGGCAAATGCTCTTCCCTCTACTTTAAATTCTCTTCTAGTAGGGAGCCAGCATCAAAACATGCTTTCTGCAAAACTTTACCTCAAGCTTTCCTTGCTTCGCTACGGCGAAACCCCTTACCTACTTCTTGTTGGGACTTGCTGAGTACCTCTGTACTCACTCCTTCCGTTGTTGCTACTTTTGCTCAGAAGACGAGGATGATGAAGAAGATGCTGACTATGAAGAGTAGAAGTCTCGTCCGCCGTCAAGTTGCCTTTGGAGTGTGTATAGCATAAGTGCGGTGTGCTTGGAGTCGCTGTGCCGACTCATGCTTGTACTCTAGACTTGTTTGCCGAACCTTTTAGGTTTAGTGTGATGTAATAAAGTACGAGTGATAAATTCGACTTTGTTCTAAATGTGCGTACCAGCTACGGATCTAGGGAATGGTACAGGTGGCACAAAGACGCCCCTTTCTTTTTACGAGAATGGGAGTCTTATAGGGTGGTATCAAAGCCGTACTTGACCGTAGGATGAGACCATAGGTTGTGAGAAGTTGCAGCATACGGTTAGAACGATACGTTTTCATGGAAAAACTACGTTCTAGTGGGGCGTAGCCCCACACGCGTTTGTCTGCTCGCGTACCATTTATATTATGCTGTATACTGTCTTTATAGTATTGACCATGTTTTGCTGCCTCTTGCAGACGGCCTCTGAGGGATGGATTCACCTTGGCCCAGAAGCGAGTAGGATCGACAGATTTCCCGCGATCCTTACCCGCACGCTTGCACGGTTTGGTTACACCATGGCGGTGTCTTACCGTTGGAGGTGTCTGGATGCTGAGGAATACGTCCTACACGAGGTGGAGGCGGCCTTGGTGGCGTATCCACTACCGCTGTGGACATCGCTGACCACAGGCCCCACCTACAGTGCAGCTCTGCAGAGTGCTGCACGGGAGGTGCTACTGCACGTGTGTACGGTGAACCTCGACATCACCGGCGTCACACCAGTGCGGTACTTCCCGGTGTTCACCACGACTCACCCGACGTGGGTTCACCGGATGGGCACACTCGACGGCCCCACCAGGACCGTTGATGACCCCACTCTCGTGGAGACGGTACAGTACCTGCACGCGCAGCACCGGCTCTACGAGGTGGTGAGGGGACAGTGGCTCCAGCAGTCCCTTCGGGCCTTTTCCGCCGAGGAGTAGGTAGCTGAGTTGCAGGAGCAGCTGGAGACCGCCCACACCCAGAGAGACGGTGCCCAGGTGCAGCTGACTGCTGCTCAGATGCAGCGGGACGAGTTGCAGACTCAGCTCGGAGACGTGCAGGGGCAGCGTGACTCAGCGCTACACCAGCTTGCGGCCGCCCGTGCCGAGCTCACCGCGGCACAGGCGACGGAGGAGGGGCTTAAGCGAAGCCTCGCGAACCAGCACGACTCTCATCAGCGGCATGTGAGGATTCTGAGGCGTCAGTTGCGCGCTCAGATGCACATCCCGTACCCTCCGACTCGCAGAGGTGCGAGGAAGAGTGTGCCGGGAGTGGGAGCAGCTCTTGGGGGAGGAGCACACAGCTCCCCAGCGTCGGCTGAGAGTGCTTCGGTATGCCGAGGCCCTCGCACCAGGATTACTCCTCGCAAGAGTAGTCTGGTGCGCCTCTCTAACGGAAGGTTGGTGTTGCCACCCTACGCCCCGGTGCTGGACCAGGAGACTCGTGACGCCATCTACACACGGGTGGCGCAGCTTCCTCCACATCAGGACAGCGAGGGTTGTAGCCGCAGGAGCCCTCTCGCCCGTGCACTTAGTGCGGGTGAGCCGGACCTGCGCGACGACTCTGACGAGCCGATGGAGGAGGAGTCAGAGCTCGACTCCAGTGTGGAGGTAGTTGGGTTTACTGCAGGCCGTGCGCAGGCACCCCGTGGAGCCGACACTTTAGCCACAGAGGTGAAGCCTGTGGCAGGTTCGAGCCAGCCGTCGGCTCACGGTGATGAGGAGTAGGAGGATTTTGCTGCGGGGCGCTGGTTTGTGGTGGACACCAGCGAGGGAGTTCGAGCAGACGTAGCTGTTAAGATAACGACTCTTTTGCTTCCACTAGGCTAGTTAGGGAGGCCCACCTTTGCAGTGGTGGATGATGTTGCTGGTGGCAACGGATTTTTGAGATGTACTTAGTATGACTCCCGTAGTGTGACCTGTAGATGGAATCTCTGACTCGGTAGTGTAACTTGTTACCGCTTGTAATATAACCATGGTTGTGTGATATGTGTGATGTGCTTCTCTTCACTCTTTAAATGATTGTTTGTGTGCGTGCTGATTTCCAAATCTTAAGAACTAAAGAAGTAATAGTACATCTGGCAATCGTGCCTAACCCCACCAATTACTATGGATTTGGCAGAATGGCACCAAAGAAATCTGCCCGTATTTAGGAACGCCAAGCTCGTGAACGCAACCTGAACGAGTTTATTCATGAAGAGAGGGTTGCGCCACAGTCGAGGAGACGAGCGGTTACGAGAGGAGAGACGCTCTCTTATTTGCGCCGCTCACACGCACAAGCTCGCAGTGCCCCGAGACAAACTCACGCAGACGAAGCCCAATCGA
The DNA here is from genome assembly GCA_001602315.1 of Zoysia pacifica. Lineage (NCBI taxonomy): Eukaryota > Viridiplantae > Streptophyta > Magnoliopsida > Poales > Poaceae > Zoysia > Zoysia pacifica. Next base: position 9,598 of record BCLH01002934.1, read on the forward strand.
GCCACCATGGTGAGAATGAGGTAGCTCACCCTGATTCTGCTCCTGTAGGGGCAGAAGCTCAAGTAGCTGCACGAATTCCTTCACGGGCTGCAACAGGAGGTGACGCTCCAGTGGCGGGAGGAGAAGAACTCCCCTTGCCGCCCGCCACTCTAGCAGACGTGATGGCCGTCCAGACCCAGCTGCTGACCACTATAGCGCAGGGAATGGGGCAGCGGGGAGCTTCGAACCCGCAAAACAGGATGTCAGAGTTTATGCGACTTCGACCTCCTACTTTTGACAGTGCTGATGAGGAACCACTCGCAGCAGATGACTGGTTGCGAGAGATCAATAAGAAGCTGGATATCATGGCAGCTGGAGATCAGGAAAGGGTGATGCTCGCTGCCCACCAACTCCTTGGAGCTGCTAGTGAATGGTGGGATAACTATCGTGAAGCCACTACTGATTCTACTGCAATTACTTGGAATGAGTTCCAGCAAGCGTTCCGAGCTTATCATACCCAGCTGGTACAATGAAAATGAAGGCTAATGAATTCAGGGCCTTGAAGCAAGGGCCAATGACAATGAATCAATACATCAGAAAGTTTATGAAACTGGCCCGTTACGCCCCAGGGGAGGTTGATACGGACCAGAAAAAGCAAGAGCGCTTCTTGGATGGGTTGAGCCATGTTATGCAGGCTCAGCTAGTGGCTCATACCTTTCCGGATTTTAATACTATGATGAACGAGGCTATACTTCTGGAAAGGGCACGCGCCGGACTAGATGGCGAGAGAAAACGCAAGTTTCAGGCCAAACAGTCTCGACAATTTGAACAGAGGCAGCGGCCAAGGTTCGACAAATTCCGAAAGCTGCAGTACTCGCCCACGATGCAGTATCGTATACCAACTACACCCCAGTCGCAACAGTCTGCATCGTCGGTACATCAGCCGCCACCCCCATCTGCTCCCCGTGCCACATCTAGCGTGGGACAGGCTTCAAATGCCCCGCGGACATGTTTCAACTGCCATAGTTCGGGACATTTTGTGGCCAATTGTCCCCTGAATCGACCAGCTACCGTGGCTCCAGCATACTCCCGCACTAGACCTGCGCCGACGGGAGTACCACGTGGAACCTCAAGGACGGCAGCACCGTCTAGGAGGCCTCAGCAGTATGGACATGGAAGGGTGAACCATGTCCGTACCGAGACTGCAGAAGAGGCACCAGAAGTGATTCTCGGTGAGTACCTAGTCCACTCTACCCTTGCAACCGTTCTGTTCGATTCTGGTGCGTCGCATTCTTTTGTTTCGTCAAAGTTTGCGAAAACAGGAAAACTGCCAATGGTTTTGCTAGAGACTCCCATGCTGATAAAATCTCCGGGAGCTACCATGAAGTGCAGTTTAAGTTGCATGAGGGTCAAAATCCATTTAAGTAGGGTAGAGTTCATGGCTAACCTGATAGTTATTCAAGCAGAGGGCATAGATGTCATTTTGGGTATGGACTGGTTACACCGCTATAAAGGAGTTATTTACTGCTTTGAGCTCGTCGTGACAGCCATAAACCATAAAGGCATCTCGGCTTCATGTCAGCCAAGGAAACAAAAAGTTGGACCCGTAGTTTTTGCTGCAGAAGCTACTCCTTTAGAAGAAGTACCTGCAGTACGAGATTTCGCTGATGTGTTTCCAGAAGAGCTACCGGGCATGCCACCAGATCGGGACGTCGAATTTATTATCGACCTAGTTCCTGGTGCGACACCGATAGCGAAAAGACCATATAGAATGGCTGCTGATGAGCTGGTAGAACTCAAGAAACAGCTAACTGAGCTCCAAGAAAAAGGTTATGTCCGTTCAAGTGCATCACCGTGGGGAGCCCCGGTATTGTTCGTCAGAAAGAAAGACGGTAGCCTCAGAATGTGCATTGACTATCGTGCATTAAATGAGGTCACTATCAAGAACAAGTATCCATTACCCAGGATTGACGACCTATTCGATCAGTTGAAAGGAGCCAAATATTTCTCCAAAATTGACTTGAGATCGGGCTACTATCAGCTGAAAATCCGAGAAAGTGACATTAAGAAGACAGCTTTTGTTACCAGGTACGGACAATTCGAGTTCACAGTCATGCCATTTGGTCTGACAAACGCTCCTGCCTACTTCATGAATTTGATGAATAAGGTATTCATGGAGGAGTTAGATAAGTTTGTGATCGTGTTCATTGACGATATCCTTGTCTACTCCAAAAGTGAGCCAGAGCATGAGGCACATTTGAGAGTAGTACTTGAAAGGTTGAGAGAACATCAGTTATATGCAAAATTTAGTAAGTGTGAATTTTGGCTGCAAGAAGTTGCTTTCCTTGGACATATTGTGTCAACCGAGGGAATAAAAGTTGATCCAGCCAAAGTGGAGGCAGTGATGGAATGGAAGCAACCCACTAGTGTCACAGAGATTAGAAGTTTTCTCGGATTAGCAGGCTATTATCGCAGATTTATCAAGGATTTCTCAAAGATTGCAAAGCCCATGACCGAGTTGACTAAAAAAGATAAGAAATTTGTGTGGACTGAAAAGTGTGAGCATAGCTTTCAAACCTTGAAAGCGCTACTCACCACTGCTCCAGTACTCATACTACCTGACATATACCAAGATTTTGTAGTGTATTGTGATGCGTCTCGACAAGGGTTAGGATGTGTTCTGATGCAAGAAGATCGGGTAGTAGCTTATGCATCTCGACAACTGAAGAAGCATGAAGAAAATTATCCTACTCATGATCTTGAGCTTGCCGCAGTGGTTCATGCATTAAAGATTTGGAGACACTATTTGATTAGTAATAAGTGCAAAATCTTCACAGACCATAAGAGTCTGAAGTACATTTTTACGCAGCCTGAGTTGAATTTGAGGCAAAGAAGATGGTTGGAACTGATCAAAGATTATAATCTAGAGGTACAGTACCACCCAGGAAAAGCTAATATTGTAGCTGATGCTTTGAGCCGCAAGAAACATCCTCGAGGTATTGAAGAGTTAACCAACAATTCGGAGCTGATTCATCAGATGACCAACCTAAATCTACATATAGCAGTGCCGGGTAACCTTCTTGCCTTGTCAATACAATCAACTCTTCAGGAAGAAATTAAGAAGGCCCAGGTTCGCGACCCTCAATGTCGCAAAATTAAAGAGCAGGCCATGTCAAAAAAGGCGTCGAAATTTAGGCTTGATGATCAAGGGACGGTATGGTATCGAGACCGGATTTGTGTGCCTAACAAGAAACAGTTGAAGCATCTCATCCTAACAGAAGCTCATACTTCAGCATATTCCATTCATCCTGGTACAACCAAAATGTATTTAGATTTGAGAGAAAAATATTGGTGGCCAGCTATGAAAAGAGATGTTGCCCGATATGTAGCACACTGCGACACCTGCAGAAGAGTCAAGGCCGAACATCAGAAACCGGCAGGACTGCTGCAACCATTAAAGATACCTTCATGGAAGTGGGATGAAATATCAATGGACTTCATCGTAGGTCTTCCCCGGACTAAGAAGGGAAATGATTCTATATGGGTAATAGTTGACCGTCTGACCAAGGTAGCCCATTTTATACCAGTGAAAGCGCAATATCGAGGTGATCACTTGGCTCAGCTTTATGTGGACAATATACTGAAGTTGCACGGAGTACCAACAAGAATAGTGTCTGACCGAGGATCCCAGTTTACCTCTCATTTTTGGAAAAGTTTACACAAGCTTCTGGGAACGCAGCTAGATTTCAGTTCAGCATATCATCCTCAAACAGATGGACAAACCAAGAGAATCAATCAAATATTAGAGGATATGCTTCGAGCCTGTGTTTTGACTTATGGGAAGGACTGGGAGAGTAGTTTGGCATTTGCAGAATTCTCGTATAACAACAGTTACCAAGGCAGTATTCAGATGGCACCATTCGAGGCGTTATACGGCCGCAAGTGTCGAACACCCCTGTTGTGGTCTGAGGTCGGAGAGCGATCATTGTTTGGACCCGCCATCATAAAGGATGCAGAAGATAAAATAGCAGAAATAAGAGAAAAGGTTAAAACTGCCCAGAGTTGACAGAAGAGTTATGCAGACATTCGAAGGCGAGAGTTGTCATTTGAAAAAGGAGAGTTTGTATATCTCAAGGTATCCCTAATACGAGGTACCCGAAGATTTCAAATCCGTGGGAAACTGGCACCGAGATACATAGGACCGTATCGGATACTTGCAAAGATTGGTCCTGTAGCATATCGATTAGAACTCCCAGCGGAGCTGATAGATGTTCACCCAGTGTTCCATGTCTCACAGCTCAAGAAATGTTTAAAAGTGCCAGAACAACAAGTTGCCGTTGAGGAGTTGGATTTACAGCCAGACCTGAGATACCAAGAGACTCCCATCCGAATTTTGGATGTGACCACCCGCCAAACTCGAAGAAAAGCCATTAAATTTTATCGAGTCCAGTGGAGTAATCATTCAGAGACGAAAGCCACCTGGGAAAGGGAGAACGACCTCGAGAAGGAATTCCCTCAATTCCTCGAGAAGAACAATCTGAATCTCGAGGACGAGATTCCATTTAAGTGGGGTAGGTCTGTCACATCCCAAATCTCAAGTTAAGAAAAAAAGAGAGTTTTAAAATTTTTTCTTTCCTTGACAATCTAGTTAGGCCGATTTTTACATTTTTTTCCTTTAAAAGGAACTAAAAGAAAATTATAAGGTAAATATCTAGAAGTCAAAATTTTGAAATATAAAATGTGAATTGGACAAGTATTTGAGCTTTTCTTTTTCTTTTCGAATTTTGCTATTTTTGGAGTTTGAGTTTTCCCAAAAATCCCAAGCCATAAAAATATAAAAATAAAACTAGGAAAGTATAATAGAGATTGAGAGGGAAAATTTGATTTAGTGGGCCGAAATCCTTTCCAGCCGGCCCACCTTTCCTTTTCCTCCTCGGCCCAGCCCACTTCTTCATCGCCTGTCGTCTTCCACCTCAACACAGAACGGTGCGCGCGCAGAACGACAGGGAGGGCCAACTCCACCCGGCCGCGCCGGCGTCCCCACGCCAAAGAAAGCAACGACGACGTTGCTCGTCGCCGTCAACCTAACCCCGCCGCGTTGCGCACTTGAGGGTGACGGCGTTGGTGACCCAGAGAGCGGCGACCTCTGTCGTGACGTGTTGAATGCCGGGCACTGACTTGCCGACCCGTTCAGCTCGCCGGGACATCGCGCTGGACGTCACAGACCCTTGCCACCGAGGCGACGACGCCACGCAGCTGCTAAACGCTCAAGGAACACGCCAAAAGTCGCCGCTCCACCGCACCTGTGCTGTATTACACCGTCGAGCGCCGTCCGGCTATAAAAGAAGCCCAACGTCGCGCCGCGTGTCCCCCTTCGCTCCATCACATCCCAGAGCTCGTCCACGACCTCGCCCTCGCTGGAATTGCCCTCCGTCACCGTCAATTTTGCGTTTTCTTCAAATTCGGCCGCCGCCACCCCTATCCGGTGAGCACCACCTTCCCGACCGCCGTCTTCCAATTCCTCTCACGGGTAGCATCACAGGCTCCTTAGGGAACTAACCGAGCACGAGAGAGGGGTAGCCGTAGCGCCGTTTGGTCGGTCCACATAAGCCTCCGCCGCGCGCCGCGCCACCACGTCGCCGGCCGTCATGCCGTGGTGTTCCAACGAGGTCATACGCGTCACAGCCGTCGTGAAGTTGCGGTGAAGCTTTTCGGACGGGTGCTGCGCGGCCTCTTGCTCTGCAGCGCCGGGAACGCGATGTGTGCTCGGTTGTGCCGAAACGCGCCCAGGAACGCCGGAGCGCGTCCAGAACGCGTCCGGAGCGCGCACTGGCACGCCGCGCTCTCATTGCGGCCATAGCCAAATGCTAACGTCAACCACACCAGCGCGTAGAGCTCAACACAAGGGTTCCAGAACACTAGTTGTTGCCTCAAGATTCGTGATCAAGTTACCGAAAATGCGAACCAAAGTCGGGAGCACGCCCGGTGTCGCCGGGAGCGCAGACAACCCGTGAACCCCGAATTTTTCCAAAAACCCCCGAACTTCCCGTGATCCTCGAATTTCCCGTGATCCCCGAATTTCCCGTTAACCCCTAACTTTCCGAAAACCCCGAATTTCCCGTGATCCCTGAATTTCCCGTGAACCCGAACTTTTCGAAAAACCCCGAATTTCCCGTGATCCCCGAACTTTCCCGTGATCCCCGAACTTCCCGTGATCCCTGAATTTCCAGTTAACACCGAACTTTCCGAAAACTCCGAATTTCCTGTGATCCCCGAACTTTCCCGTGATCCCCGAACTTCTCGTGATCCCCGAATTTCCCGTTAACCCCGAACTTTCCGAAAGCCCCGAACTTTCCCGTGATCCTCGAACTTCCCGCGATCCCCGAATTTCCCGTGATCCCCAAATTTCCCGTTAATCCCGAACGTTCCGAAAACCCCGAATTT
>BCLH01002934.1:16025-38755 GCA_001602315.1 Zoysia pacifica
CGAATTTCCCGTGATCCCCGAATTTCCCGTTAACCCCTAACTTTCCGAAAACCCCGAATTTCCCGTGATCCCCGAATTTCCCGTTAACCCCGAACTTTCCGAAAACCCTGAATTTCCCGTGAATCCCGAACTTTCCCGTGAACCTCGAACTCTCCGAAAACCCCGAATTTCCTGTGAACCCCGAACTTTCCCGAAATCCCGAACTTTCACCACAACCCACGGGTCCACAGGAAAATCCCCGATTTCGGGCACCTGAGTGCCCAGAGGACAAGGACACAGGCCGAACCCCGTGTCCAGATAGATTTTTCTGCAGTTCGTCATAACACATTGACGCTGACTTTACCGCCACATCTTAACTCCAATCATCACAACTAATATACCATTGGAACCCACAGCATGAGCCCTACCATCCTAGCCAATTCAAACTCCATAACTTGTTTGATGTTTGTTTCTTTTTCTAGTTTCTTGGTTGTTCTTTGGTAGTCTTTTGTAACTATTGCTTATAGCAGAAGAAGAAGAAGTTGAAGCCGCCCAAGAGCCCGAAGAGCCTGAAGAACCCGAGCCTGAAGCGAACTTCGAAGAAGCAACTGAAGGCAAGTCCTAACCCATCTTAAGCCCATTGAACCCATGTTTTATTTACCGCGTCGATAGACAACGATGCTAGCCTACGTTGGAATGTGTTAAACATTGTGTAGTTTAATACCTACTCAATCTCAGGTATTTATATTTATGTCAGTAACTTGCTGTATAAATATAGATATTTCCATTGAAAACCATGACGACGTGTCCTTGGTAACTGTAGGGATTTCCGTTCCTAGTTAGTTTTACAGAACGGATACTACCTTGTTACTAGAACTGCTTAGGACCCCATCTACGGTGCTCTACACCGCCACACCATCTATCATTAATTTATGAAACGAGTTATAAAGAGTTTGGTGGTGTGAGTATAAACAAAAGGGATGGGATTAGAACAACTGGTGCTAGGTGAAGAGGGGACGTTTCTGGCCGTGGGGTGAGGCTCACCTAAGGTGATGGTGATAAGTGTGTAGGCTTCGCTATGGTCCACCTGCCGTGGACGAGACCGCCACCCCTGCCATATAAGGACCGGTTCGTTAGCCCTCGACTTAGTAATCCCCGTGCAACCACAGAACCTGTACTTTTTGGACAGGACTTATTCCCTCTACGTATTCTTTCCACATCGAACCACTGGGGGGTCGGTAGTGAAGATACAAGGGAACAGGAGAAGGGCATGAGATAACTCGCTGCCTGGCCTTCGACGGTAATCGGCCGCGTCACAGGAGCGTAAGCCCACGGATATAGCCCCTGGTTTGGTAATACCCGAGGATTGGAGGGGACCAGGAAAAGGCGTGAATGTGGTGGATATTCACGACCCGGCTCTGAGAATGTACCGACGCGTCATCGACGGCCTGGAAAACCCCGAGGGATGGCCCCTGTTTGCACCTTGCGTGGAATCTGTGGAAAACTGCGTAGATGTGGAATAAGCGTTATGCAACTCTAATGATCAGGAGTAGCATAACCTGCAGGTACAGTGTACAACCTCTGCAGAGTTAAAAATCCTTCCGGATAGGCCATGGTCACGGTATTGACATGCTACTGTTCGGGCGCCCTACGATTAGACTTTATGCATTGCCTTGATGCGTGAGTGGGTGTAGCAACCCGTGTTTTGGAGATTGCGTGGCTATGTGCCTAGGGCCGGCACGAGAGTGCTTGCGCCCAATATAAAACTTGGAAACTGCGGAGAGGAGTGAAAACCTTTCCCAGGTCCACTCTACTAAAATGTGGCAAATGCTCTTCCCTCTACTTTAAATTCTCTTCTAGTAGGGAGCCAGCATGAAAACATGCTTCCTGCAAAACTTTACCCCAAGCTTTCCTTGCTTCGCTACGGCGAAACCCCTTACCTACTTCTTGTTGGGACTTGCTGAGTACCTCTGTACTCACTCCTTCCGTTGTTGCTACTTTTGCTCAGAAGACGAGGATGATGAAGAAGATGCTGACTATGAAGAGTAGAAGTCTCGTCCGCCGTCAAGTTGCCTGTGGAGTGTGTATAGCATAAGTGCGGTGTGCTTGGAGTCGCTGTGCCGACTCATGCTTGTACTCTAGACTTGTTTGCCGAACCTTTTAGGTTTAGTGCGATGTAATAAAGTACGAGTGATAAATATCACTTTGTTCTGAATGTGCGTACCAGCTACGGATCCAGAGAATGGTACAGGAGGCACATAGATGTCCCTTTCTTTTTACGAGAATGGGAGTCTTACAGCGGCACGAGCTGTCGCCAGGGGAGGAAGGAGAGAGGAAGAAGAGGAATAGTGTTGGGCTGGGTTGTGGGAGAATGGGAAGCCAGCCCATGCGGGAGAAACGGAAGGAGAGGAGGTGGGCTCGGCCCAAGAGGATTAGAGGCTTTACGATTTTCGGATTTTAAATAAGGATTCAAATTCAATTTAAAATCAAATTAAATTCACATGAGCTTCAGCAAATCAGATTCAAATAAATCTAGCCAATAAAATAAACTAAAAGAAAGAAATCAAACACTGGGTCACACTCAAGGTTTTAAAATTTTGAAATTCTCAATTTAGAAAGTTTCAATTTAAGTGAGTTTTGGGTTTTGAAAAGTTTAGTTAGCATTTTGGAGCTAGAAGATTTGAAATTTGTGAATTTTAAATCTGCTCAAAATTTTTGTCGTTACATCTTGTGCGCCGGGAGGATGCCATGCAAGGTTGGGCTCAGACACCTCACCCTCGCACTCTCTTTCTTCCTCATTTTCTTCATCTTTTTCCCCTAGCGACCCTTCCATGGATGCATCTCTCCGCTTGCTTCTGAGCTAGGCCAAGCCTCCAAAGCAATGCCCAGAACCCCTGATGCCACCCCACGATCACCATTAACTTCCATTCAGCGTGAGTCATGCAAATCGAAGGGAAATATCGAGGTCACCCCCATACCCATAGCTGCTGCAGGAAGTTGTCCACTCTTTGATTCAATGAGTTTGAAGCAGTTCACTACCTTGTCAACACCGGCAACATCGTTTTGCCACCCTCCACGGCAACGACCACCTTTGGAAGCTTTTCTTCATCATCTTCTTTGTCCATGCCGGTCTACTCCATCATTCTATGAAGATTTCAGATCAAGACCCCCATGCTTACATCCACTCCATCAAGCTCTAGTCCTCGTAGAAGCCTCACCATTGCCGCCACCATTGTTCTTTTGAGCCCCTCGACTTAGGAAAGGAAAAAACTAGTCTTCTCTCCTTATGAGCAACATTCTATTAATTATCTCATGGAAAGTCAGGGAAATTTGGCACTTCTCTTGTGAGAATTGCTGCCGCCGGTCGTCGAGGGTCACAAGTCCGTCCTACCTTTATGTTAGCTCTATGGAGTCCTAAACTGAGCCTGGAATTTTTTTAGTACGGACTCATCTGAACCTACTTCAGACAAGTCCGACTAGCTGAACATACAGCTCTTTGGAGTCCGAAAGTTGCCTCGGACTAGTCTGAACTTCTTATTTTATAGATAAAGTAAAACGTGTAAAATGCATAATAAATTGTAGAAAACTCGTAAAAATGTGAAAAAAAATTTAAAACCCTATCTCTATAGCTTGGTGCATTCAAATCTTCATAAATCATAATGAATAATTCATATAAATTTAGAGAACTAAAATAAAGATAAATTCATATCATTACTTCTATGCTTGCTAAAATCATGAAATTGGGCATGCATATGCCACATTGTATGGCCAAAGTGTTCACAAAGTTTCACTCATAAATAATGCATATTTTGGACATAATTGCATTTTGTATATTCTTAGTTTTCTAATTTTAATAATTTTTTCATCCATGTTTAAATCCCAAGTTTTGGCCAGAAAATGTGTTTCATATGGTTCACCTCTAAGAAATTATATTGGTTTAAAGGATCATCTTAAGCATGCCTAATGATTTTGAAATTAATTTACTTAATTACTAGATGCAATTCAATAAACTTTTTTCCTTTCTTTTCGATCCATTCAAACATATGATTTCATGCATTGCTATCAAGATCGTTGCTGAAGAAGACCATTCTAAGCTTAATATTTTTCTAGTATCCTAGCATTGCTCAAACCTAAGGCAAGCCTCAGTGCATATCACCATTTTGAAATATTTTCTTTTTATCGCAATAATATTGTTCGTATGCTTGTGCATTATGTATTAGGAATTGGTTGACATCCGAGCTGCATTTCCTCAAAGGTTTCCTATGGGGTTTTAGAGTCTAGATGGTTCAAGTCACCCGATAATATGCTATGCTAAGTTGTCTAAGTTACGGTAGAAGTTGAGTGGTTGGAATCGGCTCGCCAGCTTGAAAGGTTTCCTCAAGAGGTTTGGGTTGTGGTTTCAACATGAGAAAAGTTGAGACGGGGCCGGGATTTATCAAGAGCAATAAGATAGGGTTCTTGTATGTATTAGCTCGGTCTAGTCAATTAAAGACCTTTGTTGTGGTTTCGTTGAGCAATTTTGAATGGTATCATGAACATGTTAGTGATATGAGCACTAGTAAACCGATGTAACTCGATTGTGGTTGGATGACAACCTACCTCTCTTCTGATGATTATATTTGAGAGAGTGTACAAGCTAACGATGGATAGTTTCAATGTGTGATATCTTGTGGAGGATGTGTACTTAGGAGAGGTAAGAACCAGACCAGTCCTATGATACTGCTGTGAAAAGGTTGACATATGTGACGATATGGGAGTGTGCGTGTGTCGTGTTCTTAGGTTTCTCCTATAAAAGGTAAAACAATTCGAATCGCCACCCCTCATGGTTATTGAGTACCACTCGCTGTCATATCATAATAAGAAGTGAATTATATATTATTATACATGCTAATGTGTACTTCAATTAATTATGTGTAACTTTGGATGATTTAGCATAGGTGGCTAATATTTATATTTATGCAAGAATGTCTCTTAACTTGGCTAAAGTCTTAAAAGAACCAACTTTTAGATTTAATTTTATACAACTATTCCAATCCTTTGGCCAGCCCACTTGCATGCTAGGAGTCAGTCTTAGAAAGTCAATTTGAAAGGTAAGACTTGTTTAATATTAGTTACTCAAGGCTTGTTGTTTTCCCCTTTTTGTGCAAATGATCTTGTTGCTAATACCAATGAGGCATTTTATGGGCTGATTTATTATATAAGAAATGATGTCGAGTTATGTTATTGCTTCCGCTGCGTTTTTCAAACTTTTTTGCAAACTTAAATAATAATTAAATATTGAAATAACTCTATAGTGACTTGTACTATATTTTCATTTATACCTATATTGTACTATTTGATCTAATGTTCATCATGTGACAACTGATATTGATCTTACTCGATGAATCACCCTCAGTTTCGGTAGTTTTGTCACACGGGTTGACAGCTTTTCCACTTTTAGTGAAGATCCTCGAGTGCACACTTTTGTCGTTTCTGGCGGAGACACGGATGGGGAAGTTTCTGCAGCTTTTTGTGTTTTGGGAATTCGGGAAAGACCCCTCACCCCCTCCCCTCGCCAAAACTAAACAGGGGCTTCATGGCTAATGTTGAGGGCTTTGTTTTTGTAGGCACCCATTTTCCATTACATCGTCCCTGCAGGACAGCTACGTGAGCATCCACATCAAAACGCTCGGCGACTGGACAACACACGAGCTCAAGAACGTCTTCTCCAAGGTGTGCCAGCCGCCGACGGAGGACAAGAGCGGGCTGCTCCAGGTGGAGTACGACAGTAACGGTGGCGCCATGTCTGACCTAAGGTGAGAGCACGTAAAATCAGTTATAGTTTCCTCGCATTTTCGACCCATGGAAGTTCCAACAAATTATCTTTCAAGTTTCCTTTTCACGGTGGATTTCAACCGCTCAGCATGTTGATTGCTTTTATCTTCTAACAAAAAAAAAATGACACCGGCACAGGACTACATGGCGTACGACATTGTGCTGCTGGTCGGGCTCGGGATCGGCGCGACACCCATGATCTCCATCATCAAGAACATCATGAACAACACGAAGTAGCTTGACGGTGACCTCGATTCCGGTGACGGGTACAGCTCGGTGCACCCGTCGTTCCGGACGCGGCGGGTGGGCCTACTTCTACTGGGTGACACGCGAGCAGGGGTCCTCCGATTGGTTCCGCAGCGTAATTGACGAGGTGGCCAAGACGGACACGAAGGGCGTCATCGAGCTCCACAACTACTGCACCAGTGTCTATGAGAAGGAAGACGCGCGCTCCGCGCTCCTCGCCATGCTCCAGTCGCTCAACTACGCCAAGCACCGCGTCGACATCGTCTCCGGCACCCGCGTCAAGACCCACTTCGCCCGACCCAACTGGCGCAACGTCTACAAGCGCATCGCACTCAACCACCCTGACCAGCGCGTTGGTAAGAATCCTATTTCTTGCGGCAGTGCTCCTATCATTTTTCACACCACTGCAAGTCTGCGAACAAGAGCATATGCAACGTTGCGCAACAGCAAACCGCGGGGTGGAAAAGCCGAACCATGAACTTGCAGGATGCAAACCAAGGGTGACAGAAACGAAAATCAAACTCGATACTTGTTCGATCCGAGTCACACCGAGGAAAACAAAAAATGTTTATATCTGAGACCATAACTGAACCGTGCCAAGCAGATAAAAAGAGAAAAGGATAGTTAAGTCTTCGGCGCACCGTTGCTGGGATTGACACAACAGATCTTTTAGTCCCAAGCAGGTTAGATAGACTTAGAGATGAAACCTTGAGACACAACTACAAAGGAGCATAAACCGGCACTCTAAGGTTTAGACATGTGAAATGCTAGCCTCTATAAACTCCTATCCAAAGCTACTTTCTTGTAATATCCTAATGCTTCAGTTCTTTCTTCGTAGACTTTTCCCATATGCTATATCTCTGCCTCTTTTCACTCCGTTATGCTGATTTATCATCCCACTACGAATCGGTTCTTTCTGCGGCTTTCATGGTATATGTATAAATCATAGCAAATAATGTTGTACAAGTTTCTCCCGATTGGTGATACTTCTAATCTCTCTCGTCCTCCCGACAATAGTTATTCAGTTCGATGCACCGTTGCGGGTGCCCTTAGGGGGATCAGATCGGCTGACTTCACTCTGAGCCACGTATGGCTGCAGTCACAAAAATCGAAACGTCCATTTGCATCCACCGGCGAGATGCTCCACGCTTAGCGGGCCACGCGGCTAGTCAAGCCCACCAGTCCACCACCAGAGCACACGCATTCTCTCTCTAAAAAAATGAAAAACAGAGCACACACATCTCCGGCAACGACTCCGCCGATGACTTGTCCTTTTCCTCTGCCGCTGCCTTCCTCGTCGATCGACCCTGAGTGTCACTTTCTGCTAGGTCGCGCATCTGACTTATTTGCCTCCTCGTCACCTCGGCATCAGGCGGTGGCATGCCGGTTGCTATTGCTCCCCAAGCAGGTGCTTTTGGGGTACCTTTGCTCGTCGCCAGCATGGCCACCGGTCGTTCGCCTGCCGCCCATGTTGTGCTCAGGCCTCATCGCTCTTTCTACACGTGTCTAAATCATAGTTGAGGTGGAGCTCCTAATTTGTGAGCTTCAGCTACGCTTTGCAACCGAAAAGTAAGAAATTTTCAGCAGGAATTTTCAGAACAAGTGTTTGAACTGGAAACATTAAGATGTCATGCATGAGGTCACGCTTGGATTGTTGAAGACTTGTGTTTTGTAATTGCACTTGCATTGTGTATCAACTATGCAAGAGTTTAGATAGGAAGCATAGGTCATAGCAATTTGTGCAAACTGTAATTATGCTTTGAATGTTATGATAATATTGGAATATGGAAAAGCATGGCTAATTTTTGAAAGTTCATATTCTGCATGTACTCCTGCTTCTAGTATCAAGTGCATGTGAGGCTGCACAAAATGTGAACTAGGTGAACTTTACAGTTCACTCATGAAACTAAAAGCTATACAATTCCATGCTGCACATATCTAAAAGGTCATCAATCTGCAAAGCATCACCACCAGACCAAAAGCTCAAAAAAACCCCTCTCTTACTAGAAATCAGCATTAAGATCAATAGTGCTTTCTCTCTGCAGAATAAAAGAATAAAATATTAAACTCTTTACATATTTTTGGACATAAAAAATCATCACTTAGAAATATTACCATCAATAGCTGAGAGAAAGAACTGATAGTCAAGTATGGTTTAGTCATCTCTTCACTGGGCCATGAAGTGCTAGAAGGAATATCCTGTACCGTTGTAGTTTCTTGTGCCAATTTTATAGTTTCTTGTGCCTTCCAATAAAATAGAATAAAAAATTACGTACAACTAAACATTTTTACATTTACACAATTAAACAAAATAAATATTTTTTTGTTCAGATACGTACCGCAGAACACTTATCTTTTTTCTTGCTGCCTTTCTTTTCAAATTTGTGTTTCTTATCAAGCAAAGTTCTTTTGCGTTTTGAGGTTTTTGTTTGCGCCTCTTTTTGCTTCAGGCATGCTGTACTCACCAAATCAATTGAGAGAGCAACATTCATGGGGACTGTGACTGGCTCCACATTATTACTTGAACCAGTGATTCCTTCTTCAACTTGCTTGCTAAGAATGTCAAGTGTATTGTGTACTAACAAGGTGCACCCTAGATGGCTGGCAGCTCTATGCGCTAAATTCAGAAATTTGCGGGTCATATTTTTGTAACGAAGCATGTCATCTGATCTTGGATTCTCTATTATGTCTCGTCCTTGGCTGTCCTGTATTGTGCCGCTACATGCTTCATGTGTCCATCGCTTTAATACATATTGTGTGGGTAGTGATTTGATATTTATCAAATCAAGGACTTTTAGAGCATGTGCACACAATATTCCAATTCTACTAAACTGCCCACAACTGCATGTACTGGTTTGTTCTAAAGGATCACCAATAACTTTATACTCTTTCTCCAATGTAAAAGTTCCATCAAGACTCCCAATTGACACAAGATATTCATTATTATCTTCTAATGTCGTGATGCATGCTGTCATGGACCTTTCATATTCACCTTGAAAAGCTTCGAATATTACTGGTGTGTACAGCTTGCTAGCCTGAATTAGCATAAGTGTCCTCATTTTGATTCTAGGTAATTTTTTTCTTGATTCAAATTCAGAATTCAACTCATTATTTCTTTTATCTTCCACCAACCTTTCAAAATGCTTAAGAAACCGAACTATGTCAAAATCAGATTTGAAATGTCTCTTCAGGTCGCTATTCAGACTCTCACTCAATTGTGTGCTTCTCATGCCATGTGAACACATCCTTCATGAAACATTCAGCCCATTTTTCTTTCAACTTATATATACTATCCAACCAAGTCTGCTTGCTTGTCTTTGTCCTCATCATATTAAATTCATGTTCAAATGTTGCCTCATCTTCATACTCATACGTACAGGCACTAAAATCTGAGAGAATACTAGGTTCTTCCTTGCTGCCTTTATCTATATTTTTGTTTTTTTTCTAGCTGCCCTCAAATACAATTTTAGGAGAAGCACTTGATTCTTTATTGTCAGATTCAGCTAGATGTTTGACAACATTCTGCATTATGTGAAATGTACACAAACCATGCCACACTTCTAAAAACACCTCCTTAACTGCTTTTCCCATCGCACAATCTTGATCAGTATAGATTGTTTTTGGTTGCTTTCCATTATGTGCTTTCAAGAAGGTCTGAAATAACCACTTGAATGACTCAAATGTCTCATCATACATTAGAGTAGCACCAAAAACCACTGTTTCCTTAAAATGATTGAACCCAACAAATACAGAAAAAGGCCTACTCTCTCTGTTTGTTCCAAAAGTAGTGTCAAAACTAACAACATCACCAAAACATGCATAGTCAGTGAGCATTTTAGCATCAGCCCAGAAAATATTTGCTATTTGTTCTCCCTGTCCATTTGTAATGCATATTGGAATGATGGGTTCTCAGCAATTTTATCCTGAAAGTACATGAGCATGCTTCCTGCTTGACCATACGCCATCTACCGTTACCGCTTGCCTCATAAATAGTTCTTGTAATCACGAAGTGTGTAACTGAGATTAAGTGAGCCGCCAACTTAGATAGTAGCCAAGTCATGTGCCAATTTGGGCCGAATTCCAGCATTATCAACTGTCTCAATCTCAAAACCTTGTAAATCTAAAATTTTTCTTTGAGACACCATCACGTGTGAGGTTTGTGGCAACTGAAGGATGTGATTGTGTTCCAAAATCAGATCAGTCACCTTGTAATTTCCTTTCTCTCGGTCTAGTACAAGACCCATGCGAACTTGACAATCGGTTCTAGTTTCAGCTCTTGAACACTTTGTTAGATGACCCCTTTTATCTTGCATTCTATGACCCTCATTTGCACAAACATATCTGCAAGATCTAACCTTCCCATCCGACTTTCTTTTATTTGTGTACTTTTTTCTAACCTCAAAGCCCTTTTGACCTCCATAGCTAACCCAAAACATTCAGGCCTCATTTATACGACTGAATTCCATGTCAACTTAAGGTAACAAACCAAGAATGAAATGCTCTCTACAAACATAAAAATTAATGATCCAAAGATGTTATATTATCTGAACAACAAAAAGCTCTATCGAATCTCATGGACAAAAAGGAACGTCTATGATGTAACCGTGTAACACACTTTTTCTCTTCCATCTTGAATATTCAGATTTAGTTTTGATGCATGCAACGGATTGATGTTTCCCTCAATCTTCCATCTCAAACATGCAGATCTTCCCTTGAATCAAACCCAAAACAATCGAATAAGTTACTAGGTAGGAGGACAAAAACAAGCAGATCAGAGTATGCTGAAACTTGAGCACGTGAGCAGAATAACCAGACGATCACCGGCACCTGAGCAACTAGGACGACGAGGATCGCCGGCACTTGAGCACGCAGGACAACGAGATGATCACTTTGTGTCTAACCGTCACGACTCGCGCCAAAAACATGAACAGGTGCCGTAACCTCGCGTCAAAAAGGCAATCGCCACGCCAAAAAACAACGAATGTGCGTCAAAAAGAAAAAAGAAACGAGTTGCACAACTGGTTGTTTTGAGAAACAGGCCGTCTGTTCATGGGCCGAGGTCCATCTAACTAAAAAAAGTTGTTGGTCTGTAGCCTCTCGCCGTTGGATGCCAACGGATGTTCCGATTTTTTTGACTGCAGCCATACGTCGCTCGGGGTTAAGTCAGCCGATCTGATTCCGCCCTTAGGAAGGTCAAGTCTGATCAGCTTCGCCATATCAGCGCTGAACCGACACTGACATCTGCTCCTCTGATTTCCAGGGGTATTCTACTGCGGTGCCCCAATGCTGACCAAGGAGCTGCGCGAGCTCGCGCGGGACTTCTCGAGAAAGACCAGCACGAGATTCGACTTCCATAAGGAGAATTTATAATCCTTGCAAAGAAGTTTCCGCATGACAATTCAGTTCCAGATCCTACGGCCTTCGATCCAGATCCTGTGAGACAGGCAGAACCTATGCATCTAACGAGAAACTCTCACACTTAAACTCTTGTTTGTTTGATTTTAGAGTAAGTTTCGCAAAATTATAGATGTAAACTATATTTTCAGAAAAGTATAGATTTGTTGTAACAACTCAAGTTGTAGCGTGAACGGAATGTTGGAATAAAGTTGAAGTTGTAGCGTGAACAGAATGTTGGAATAAAGTTTAAGTGTTAACTCTGTTTATTTTAGTTTTGGAGCTGCTGTTTGAGCTTCTTTAAAAAAAAATCAATCGTGCTGTAACTGTTGTGCCTTGGGCTGTTTTCGTGTTCTCTCGGTCGCGCTACCCAGCCGCAGCAGTCGGCCGGTGGGCGTTCCAGTCGCCAAGCATTCGGCCCATCTTTCATGCAGCCAGCCCAAGCCGCAGTCGGATGTGGCAGTGGGGAAAGACCAAGCTCAGACGTCCAGTGGCGAACCGGACAGGAAATTTAGGGGGCGGTCAATCTGTTTCTTACTGTAGCCCTCTCTATCTCTAACGATGACCCAAAGCTTAAGCCATCTATTCTATGTAGGCAAAGCGACAAAGTCGGATAAGATCATACCTCTCATTTTCTCCACACCGCTAGAGCTGCCACTCAACGGATATCCTGAGACCCATGTTAGCTGGTGCTAGTTTATTTTTTGGCTGAATGAACCGAAAACTCTCAAAATAAACTAAATCCCCCTCCATCACAAAAAAAAATTTATCACCAGGATAATTGATCCCTACATGTCTAATGTTACTCACTATAGATATTTTGTCAGAAAAGACTTGGTTGCACTTTGGTGACAAAAATAATTGTCATATATATAGTAATTAACAAGTGTATATGTTAGTCATTAAAATTATATAGCAACTATGAAAACTTTAGTAACTAAATACATTTAGCAATAATTATCATACACAATGGCCACCTAAAAATGTATATTCAAGTAAAAATAAAATTTTGATCACTATTTATCAATTTTTAGCTCTAAAACTCAATAAAAAAATTTATTTTTGTGTAATGCATTTTATAGTGTTAGTAGAATGAATAAATTAAAGGGGGCCAACTAAGCCCCCCCCCCTCAGTTCCGCCAATGCAGACGTCGATCAATGTAAGCACGACGCTCCATCATTGGATCAACTGGGCTAACCTAGCAGCAAGCCATCAACCTCCTTAAGACTATACCTGGGCATATGGGCCATGTCAAATGGGCCAGCTTTTGGCCTGTTCATTTTGGCACAGCCCAGAAGCGGCATGGCGGTCAATATCGGGCCTGAGCCCATTCATCGGGCCATGTCTGGGCCCGAGGCCAAGCTTTTTATACTTTGTATTAATAGATTTATGTTTTATGTACAAACAAGCAAGCTAACTTGGTTTGATGGTTAGGCGCCTCACTTATACAGCCACGGTCACAGGTTCGATTCCCAGGCGCCATCATCCTTAAAGCTGATCTGGGCCACAATACCTGGTGGGCTAATCGGACCAGCACAGCCCACTTCGGCACGCTTATAGCAATCGGGCCGTGCCGTGGGCCAACGGTGCAGCTCGAAGCCTGTTTCGACACGGCCCGCACAGCCCATCGTGCTTTAGCGGGCTGTGCTTTAGTGGGCCGTGCCCATTAGCGGGCCGGGCTGCTCTCTCCTCCTTGCTTTTCTATTTTATCTTCTTTCGTTGCCGTTCTCAACCGGCCGTGAGCATCTCTGTCGCCTGGGTCGCTTGGAGCAGCAGCGTGTTACGAACCCCATGTCCAACTCACAAACCAGAACACCAACATGAAAGCAAATCTTCGAATAGAAGGAACTTCTAAGCAAATTCAATGCAAATATTCAGAGGTGCAATTTGATAGCTAAATTGGGAAGAAGAGCAGCAGCAGAGAGTTAAGAATGGAGGGATAGAATCTGAGAAAGGCAGCAAGGAAGCACAGACAAGGAAAAGCCAAGGGAGATAGGAGAGCCGGAGAAGACAAAGTCGTTCTGTTGTTTTATTGTTCGATGAACATTTCTGTTTTCTCCTCCCATTATATTGCTTCACCGAAGAAAGCTGGCATGCTCCTCCCGGCCTAATATTCCTCGACCCATAACCAGGCTACATGACACAACGGTGTGCTTCACCTCCGGTGGGATCGAGCTTGGGAGGCCTTGGCGGTGATTGTCTGTGAATCGAGAGCCATGGCTGGCGGCCCAGCTGCTCGGTCCAGACCAAGCGAAGCAGGATCAGTCGGTACAGCGGTGGGTTCAGATATAGGTGGCCAATGGGCCGTGCTGGGCTGACACGGCCCGTGCGCGATTAGGCTCTTACCTTCTCTGAAGAGGCTTTGCACGGCCCATTAAATAATCGGGCTGGCTGTGGCCATCAGCCGAGGTCCAAGCACGCCCATTGCTTTTACATGGGACGGGCCACGCTGATCGGCTCGCTCTGGGCACAAAACCCAAGCTCGAAGCTCGAATGCTAAATAACCAAAGCCCAAACTTAAAAAATCCGAAATCTAAAATCCGAATCAAATTTTTATATAGCAGATCTGAAAATCCAAATTAATTTTGGGCCTAATCGGGTTTGTATCTCCCGCACCCCAATAATTAAAAAGTGAGCCTTTTTTAATTTACTATAACTCATTATTATTGATCAAATTTTAGATCTAGGCATCCACACCTTAAGCCAACTGTGACAGACCGCCTCCCAGAAGAGACGATCTATCGACTTCAGAATCTTATCAGGTGTCACTCGGTGAAGCGATGATCAACAGTACAACTCAAAAACGATAAAATACATTTCAAGGTGATGATCAATTTAATAAAACAGAGATTTTAAAAGCATGAAAGCGGTAACCTTATTTAAACGAGTCTTCTAAAAACTATGCATAAGATAACATCGAGCCCATACGATGCATCTTCTAGCAGCACACAACAGCAGCACAGCGAGCAGGGCTCTCAATGGACGTAGCCACCATTGGTCCAGAAGAGAAAACGAGAAACCACCTGCACACAAAAACACAGAGAGCTAAGTCTTGAGTATTCAAATGCTCAGCAAGTCTTACCCGTCAACATTGTCAACTACAGCCGACTACAAGAATATGATAAAGCGGACTCATATGGGAGGACCATTTGCATAAAACATAACACTATTAGTGAATCCTTACTTCCATCTTTTAGCGGTAAATTAAGTTCAAAAATGTAAATTTAATTTACACTATAAATATAGCAAACATGGTTGTCAAGCAATTAACTATAAAATAAGCAAACAATTCATATTATTATTATTATTAGTCCAGTTGTTACTACGACATGACGCAGTGAACAAGCGGTACTCGTTACTGTGAGGGGCAACAATTATAATCGATTTACACTAGCTGAGAAAACTCAAAGTACACGACACGTACGCGCTTTTCGAAAGCTGCACGCGGCAACCTTTCGCTCGACACCATAGGGCCAGACAATAAGTGCACCTCTCCTAAGAACAGGGTCCTCCATGCGATAACCTCTTGGGTGTATCCATAATTAAACACAAGTCTTTCTCTACTCCTCGCCAAAAGAGAGGTAGGGTTCGTCCAACCACTACGGTGTTTTGCTACATCGGTTTTCTGGGTCCCATGTCCTCAGTATACATTCGGTACTGTTTAAACATACTCAACAGGGCCACACTCGAATCAGTATATAAACGAGGCTACCACCGCGAAGGCCCAACCTTCTCAAACCCTCCTATACACTATCCCCGCCCAGTCTCAAGTTAAGTAATGTGTGGGATAAGGATAACCAAGGTAACAATCTATTATCTTGCGAGTGAAGTTTCTCATTCACTCGATTTTTACCGTTAGTTATGAATTAGCCTAGCTCTACATCGAGTTACCTGTACCAATATACATTCAATAGAGATAAGTGGCACTATCATGCATCCTAGAGTTTCAAACAACTCATACAATTTAATGCGTAGTACATTAACCATACAACACATAGTGATAAAATAGAAGGATTTAAAATAGGGTTAATGCACCGGAGTTTGCCTGGGCTTTAGCAATGTTAGCACAAACAAGAGAGGAAGATCTTCAGCAGCATCGGACGACTCCTGAGCTGCGAGATTCACCAGCTGACCTTCCACGTCGCTTCCTAAATGCATGGAATGATATGCAGGCGATGATTAGTTATGCACCTAATAGCATTCTAATATTTTAACTCGTCATCGCATACGATGATAAGCTCACGTGCAATGATATGATTATTGATGCATATGTCAAGAAGTATTATGCGAATGCCTTCATGCAGAATGGGTTTTATCAAATTAGCATGCTATCACGGAATGGGTTTTATTAACTTAATGTGCTATCTGTAATTATATAGCAAGATTCTAATTTTTACCTTAGAGAACCATTTTTTATAGTATTCTATTTGGTCATAAGAGGAGAACTATTTCTAAATCTTGTTAATATGGTTCTTGAAGGCATAAATTACAAATTTAGTTTCTCATAATATTAGTAAGGCTATAAACTAATTTCTGAACCACTTTTTATAATTTATTACAATACTATGAATTTCTAAAGAATTAAATAGTACCTAGGTCTAATAAATCATTTATAAATAATCTATAAGCAAAAAAATTATAATTAATTACAGTACAACCTATTTTATTTAGTAGAACATAATCATACATTTTCATATTTCTAATATGCATGAAAATGATGCTATGCTCAAATGTGTATTGCACCTTAATTAATTAACTTAAATAATTATAATGCAAAAATGCAACTTTGATAGTTCTAAAATATTCTACATGATGAGGGGATTCCAAGGATATATTATTTGTAATTTTTGGATCTAGGATGAAGTTTCTGTGATTTTTACAAGATTTAACAGTTTTCTGTGCAATTAATAAATGATTTCCAAAATACTTTAAAACTCCCAGCCAATTAGGGCCATGTGGCGGTCTCTGGGGCTGGCCACACAGTTGGCCACAGGGTGGTCTACGGGATCTGGCCGGACCAGATCAGATCCCGGCAGCACGGGATCCGGCAGCTGGCCGAGCGGGCGGCGGCCCGGCGCGGAGGCGCTCGCCGGAGGACGCGCGGTCGACTCCCAGCGCTAAAACTGCTGCCACGTCCAGGGGAGCACAGGGGAGGGGCAACAGGCGGCGGTGCTCACCGGAACCAAGGTGCCAGCGGCGAGCGGCGTTGAAGGAGCTTCGGCGGCGTGTAGAGCTCGGTTCCGAGGATGAAATCGGACGGCGTCTTCACCTAGTGCTTCAGGGAGATCAGGAGAGGACCGGTGTCTATGTTGTCATCGTCAAAGCTTGCCGGAAGTGGTGTGTCACTGGCGAGGTGGGGCGGTACAGGCTGACGACGGCGATGAGCTCCAAAATCCCTGCATACCCGGCCACAATTTGTCCGATTGAGAGCTCCATAGGACACGTCACAGGATTACAAACACCGATCCAAAAAGGAAATGGAGAGAGACCACCTGAGCTGCGCGAATCGGCCGGGGTGGTGGCGATGGTTCAAACATGTCACAGTTTGGGGAAAATTTCAATATCGTCGGAATCAGTGGGGAGGGGGCGAGCTGGTATGGCGGAGAGCTTCGGCACGGGTCAGCGCAGCAGCTCGCCGAAGGAGGAGGACCGGGGTGGCTTGGAGAGGGAGCTGCTCGGCGGCGGTCTTGTGCTCGGCCGCGAGAGAGTGATACAGAGTGAGAAAGGGTGGAGGCCGAAGGGCTTGGGCTTGGACTTGGACACAATTTGTCCCGCGTGAGCCGACAAGAGCGACGTGGCCAGCTTGCATGAGGCCCACGGAGGAGCTCGCTGGCGCACGCTGAGTGGGAGGGAAGGAGCCGACATGCGGGCCCCACTGCCAGGGAGATCGCCTCAAGGCTTAACATGTAGGGGTTTTGGAATTACAAAAACAATTAGCTAAGGGATTCGGATTTGGTTGAAACCTTGCAATACTGTTCTCCAGCATGAGTTCTAACTCTTAAACATCATGCACAGCCTGGCTCCAAGGGAGATGGAAGATATGGAATCTAGAAGACAGTTAACCGATAAGGAGACTTAAAGTTGCTGAAAGCAGATCAATTAACCAAATTATAAGGTCCGAAAGAAATACTTCCACCACTGCAATTCTTGGAACTTTGCAATACGAGAGAGTATCTTAGAAGGAACAAATTTATCTTTGGATTGAAAACGAAATTTGAATTGGATTTAATCCGGCAACAGTACCAGACAGATGACCGTTAAGAATCTGACACAAGATGGGCAGCCAATCTTAATGCCTAAGCAATTTGGGAACCGAAAAAGGAATAGCAAACAAGCCCGAGATTGCTTGAAACTTTGTAGAAAGTTTCTTCAACACGTGATATTCAAAATAAATCATATGCACGGGCTTTTGCTAAGGAATGTGGAATATAAAGAGTTTCAAAAATGGGTAAGTGATAAGGAGACGTGAATTGCTGAAAGGTCAGATCAGTTTACCATTTTAGGGAGGTCCAAAAGGAATAATTCCAGTGCTCTGAACATTTTGAAACTTTGAGAAATAATTGTTTATCTTGTGATCTCCATGCTAACCAACATGCACAGGTGGATCCAAAACGATATAGAAGATATTGAATTTTGAAAACGGCTAACCGTTAAGCAGACATCTGCTGGAGTCAGATCAGTTAACTAACTTTTAGGGACTTTAGGAATTATCTCCCGAGCTCCGGAAACTTTGAAACTTGACCAGATGATAGATTTGCCATGGGGAAAAACTTTTATTTTGGGGTCAAGTTCAAATTCAAAGTAGATTTAATTTTATAGGGATTAGGAAGCAGGTAAGTGTCCAAACATCGAAAGTTGCGTTGTAAATTGATATTGGAATTTTGGACTGCTGAAATGAGATCACTTTACCAATTTCTTATGTAAGAAAGAAATACATCCCAAACTCTGAATATTTTAAAATGGGGTAGAGTGATATAAATTTTTAGGATTAACATCTTTTATTTTGGGCTCATGCTGAGGTTAGAAATAGGGCTTCAGTTACAATATTCTGAATATAGTTAAGTGTTAAGGATTCAAATTTTTGTTTTAGTTAATTTGAATTTGAATGAACCTAACTAAATATTGATAAATTCAAAAAATTTGATCACGTTTGGTTATCCCACACTTTTATGTTGAAAAGTTGGAACTTTCACTTTTAATCTTCAAGTTAACTTCAAATTTGAATTACTAACTCGGATTCCTTTTCTCTTTTGTTTTTTACTTGAATTTAAATTTCGAATTCTTTCTCAAAATTTTAATTCCTTGACTTCGAGAAACACCAGGTGTTACACCAACTAAGCTCATCTCACAAATAACATACAAAAACATACAAATTTTTATCTAATATAAGGTCACCCACTCCAAACTATGATAATACGGTGTCAGATGACATCAATTATAAATATAATTTAATGTGAAAGTGTAAATTCATGTAATCCGGGTTTACCGGAACCCAAAATATCGGATACCTGAAATACTAGGTAATTCAGGCCAAGCAGCCTACCGTGTGCATCTCTGCTTGACTTTATACCCTTGCAATCTCATGTAACAGCACAATCCTACCTCATTTTGCGATCTTATGTCAATGGTGACGCAAAAATTGCGTCAGCATTAGTTGTCATACTATTTGCTTCGGCGTCACCGAGTTCGACATTCCTGGACAGTCAGCCTTCCTTTGCTTCTCGCTTTACTCAGTGGAGGTCTATCTATGCCATTCGTTTGTTTAGCATTATCTCCTGCTACCTGAAGGTGAGACCTCTTGCCTTTTTTCCTGCCTTCCTTTTCACACCGAAAGCTTCTCTGCCTGGATAAGGTAGACTTCGAGCGCCGGGCTAGCGTATCGCATTCACACGCTGCTTTGCGAGGTGCTTTTGTAACTGAGTTTCTCAATCATTGTGCTCATATTTTCCACCCTCCTTGATTACTGTGTCCAGACTCAAAACCAACGGCGGAAGAGGGGGGGGGGGGGGGGGACGGGGCTGGCAGAGGCCATGCCCTCCTATGTATATATTGCTCTTCACATGTCAAAAATTAATATTTAGTTTAAAAAAAGATGCAAATCACTTTACTAATTAAAAATAGTTTAAATAATTGTTTAACTTATCTAACATTTCTAGTAAAAATAATTTAGACAACAAAATGGTTCAGATATTATGAAAATATTTCTTTTGATAAATTATATATATTATGAAAATATTTTTTTGATGAATTTAAAAATATAAATACTATGTTTTTAAATTTGTAGTAAACAAAACCTAGAAATAAGCTTCTATTAGAACGGATGAAGTAAGAAAATACTCCATCCGCCCCAAATTATAAGTCATTCTGGATTTAAATCCCATATTTTTCACTTTCTTTAGTTTTCTTACCTAGTCTCAAAATGACTTATAAATTAGAACGGAGAGAGTACAAACTATATTTACCCTCTAATCATATTGTTCTTAAATTTATGGTGTGATCTATCTAGTAAACCAAAGTTAAGCATTAAAATTTTTAAAAAAACATAACATCTAGCAACAAGAAATTCAAATTAAAATAAAAAAGTACAATACTGATATTCTTATTGTTATATTTTTTTTTGTCTATTGCTAAATTTTTATGCTAATTTTTATATTTGATATATATGTAAGTTTGGACAATTAAAAAATGATGCATATTTTTTTTTTTGAAAAATTTTTTTGCCCCCATTGAAAATTTCCATCCAGTTCCGCCACTGCTTAAAACCACTTGTAAAGTGGGGTGGGGGACTACCCAACGACTGAATGTGATCGATGTATAGCTTGCCAAGTTAAAATACCATCTTTTTTAATTCCTCAAGCTCCAGAGAGATGTTCCATTTTCTGAAAGACGTTCTTGTCAGATGTTCCTTTCCGTTTTGATCTCTATTGCAGTACAGGTGTGCTGTCAATTATGACCCACCATGAGAAACTTGCAAAGTTATGCTTTCGCTTTTCAGTTTGGCCGACTCGATATCTCTATCAAATTTTTCCTTAATTCTTTTTCAACGTTGACTTCTCAGGATGCAATTTTGGAGGATTTTGAAACGTTGGTTCTTCAATAAGCGATATATTCCCTCAGTGATAGTGATGATTTATGGAATAGAATTTCCTTGTTCTTGTAAGGAAATCGATGATAACACTGGTTGTCTTCATAATATTTAAGTTTTTCTATGATCTTTTTTATTCTATTGAGATTTGAAAAAAGGGGTTTGTGATCTAAGAGCTAACCAGGTGAGTGACAAGCATTTCTTGGCATGACTGAAAATTCCAGATTCAATGAAACATATTATCTTCAAAAAAATTTGGAAACTATTTCTATACAAATTACATATTGCAAATTACAAACCAACAGTTATTCGATCTGCTTTCGCCATAGGCTTCAGAGGCAATCTTTTTCTTACTAAAAATTGAATCGACACTGTTTGATGTTCCGAGCTTTGTCAGCTTACTCTTTCAATATAATTGATGAGAGAATCAAGCATATCAGTTTTAATATATCAAGTCAGACTCTTAGTCTTTGTCATGGGTGTTAGTATTTATGCTGCTATGATTCATTTATGGAAGTGACAACAATAAAGAATTGATCACAAAGTATATTAGAGCAAAGTCAATCTGCAATTTTTTTGTGAACAAATTTTATTTCAGGACAAGATGACATTCATTAATTCTTTATGTTAGATGTAAGATTCTTAAGGGGCCGTTTGGCTCGGCTAGCTTACGCCAGCTCCGGCTTAGGCACTGTAGCAAATTGTAGCTCTAGTGCGTGAGCCGGGAAAAGCTACGAAAACGTGTTTTGTTCAGCAGCGGCTCAGATGAAAATGGCTTATATGAACAGTATTTTTACCGTGTCTGTAGTGTACCAATAGTAGCATAAGTCAGTTGAAATAAACCCTAACAAACACACCCTAAGATGTGTGCGAACTTTTTAAGAAGCATCTGAGAAAAGATACCTCACTATTCATCATAAAACAGTTGATGGAAAGGGATGGAAGGGACAATATTCCCCTCTTTATGCTTGCTACACCTAATTATTGATAAAAAGAGTCCCAAATGCTGCATACACTTAATAAGTTGGATCAACTGACAAAACATTTGGTTATAAGTGATAATTTTTCACTCCGAAAAAGTGTTGAGACGGAAAGGGATTGAAGAAAACCTGTATAATTTTGAGTCTTGGTCAAAATAATTGTAATGACACATAATAAAAAGAAAAAAGGCCATCTGTCTTCATTACGAGCTCGGCTTTGAGTTGTTATGATCGTCACAAATTTCCAAACTAAACTAACCTTTTCCTGTAGTCATTGCAGTGCCATTCCACGAACACTTTTGTTGGCATTTGGACGTCTTGGGTTTGAGATAGGGTATGTTCTTAGTTGTGTACAGGTGGGTATTGATAAGGATATGCAAATGCAGTCCATGTCCTATCTTATGTATGTGTCATGTAGGACATACGCGAGCATGTGTAAAGCTCGTGTTCTCTGACCTAAATCATGATCCTTCCTTGTAGAAATGGAAAATTAGAACATATTCCCTTCGTTCTTTAATTTTTGTCGCCGTTGACTTTTAACATCAACTTTGATTATTTATCTTATTTAAAAAATCAATTTAAATGCATAAAATTATAAAGCGTGATTAAAATACTTTTAATAATAAAGTAAATTATAACAAAATATATGATATTTATCAACTTTTTTGAATAAAATGAATAGTCAAAGTTAAAATTAAAAGTCAACAGCGACAACAATTAAAAAACAGAGGGAGTACAATTTGTGTTACTGCCTTATGACAGAATGCGATAAACAGATTCGAGAATTCCAGGACATGATGAGGATCTGAAACAGCAAATGGAGAAAAACTGCAAAAAGGGGTAAACTGGAACAAAAAAAAAATATCGCTTTCTTGTTCAACATGTATACCTTACAAGCTTGCACAGACACTATTTTGCCATATGCTGTTGCTCTGCTTCTCGCTATGCACAAGACAGAGTCCAGTGGAATAAAACAAAAGAAAAGTGAATAAATAAAGAACAGGTGGCAACAAAAGAGAAAAGTGAATAAAGACAACGACATTGGTTGATGATCTGTGGACCAGGGTGCAATCACGCCCATCACTTCTAGTATTCTAGAACCCTAAGTCATGGTTGATGCCACCAAATCAATGGTGCTCCAGCACGAACGAAACTGTGTGGCCTGCAGGCAGCTCCTCTGCTTGCAGTAGTTGTAGTAGCAGCCACAAGCGACCCCCACGGCCTCACTTTC
>BCLH01002935.1:4379-18480 GCA_001602315.1 Zoysia pacifica
ATATATATATATAAACCAAAGGATAATATAGTCCTGAGCATTTAAGCTAAACAAGGTGATCATTAAGGCATAATTATTATAGCCAAAATGATTATCCTAAGTTCATGATGGAATAAGTAGGATGGATAGTATAGTCATGTAATTTTGGTTATACTATAACAATGATTTTACAAACAATCGGTTCAGCATTTCATGCAGTAAAATAGCTTCTACGGTTTGTAATTAAATCATAGGATAAATATGATCAAAGGGAACAGATTGAGACTTGCCTTCGTTGATGTCCTCGAGACGGTCCTGCTCGAACTCTGCGGCTCCGGGTTCTTCCTTCTCGAACTCTCCGTTCGCTAATTACGCGCGACCGACAGCAAGCAAACAATACAAATAAATACAAGCAAAAATAGCAAATAAATTTTAGAATTTATGGAATTGGTTTCAATGGATAAAGGGGCATTTTAGATGAATTCAGGAAAAAGAATCGGATTATTTGGAGCTCGGGTGAGGGAGATATGGACTTTTGGGCGCTAGAGCTGGGCTAATTACGAAAATAAAATCGTAATATCGGAGAATGGCTCACGGGCTGGGGTACTAGGCTTTTACTGCTTTGGGCTTTGCTTAGGAGCACGTGGGCTAAGGCTTAATTAAATAGATAACAATATTAGATGGCTAACAGAGGCACCAACAGAGGCACGAACAGAGCGTTCGTCCTTCTCGGCTCTGTCCACCATGGACGAGCCTTGGAAGCTCCGTCCAGTAAGCAAAACCAGCACATGGAGGAAGGGAGCGGCTAGGAAGCAGGGAAATCGGAGGCTCCGGCCTTCACGCACCCGTCCTAGCAGAGATTTGGGGTCGAAATAATGGGGATTTGGGACTGCTCTGGAGAGAGACGGCCATGACGGGCGAGACTCGTCACGTGCTCATGAGAGAGAGGAAGAGGGCTCGGGAACAGGTCGAGAAGGTGGAGGAGGCGATGGGGAAGCTCACCTCATCGACGGCTCGACGCGGTTGGGTTGCGGAGGAGTTCGACCTCGCCTTTTATAGGCGACGGAGCGGCAGCAGCTGGCTCGGCCGAGCGACAAGCTTGCCGTGAAGGCGGAGGCGATGGTGCCGTGCTGGGCGGAGGCTCAGCTGCTAGGGGCGACGACCGGCGAACAACGGCGGCTCGTGTGACGAGGAGCGACGGTGCGTCGGCTAGCAGATGGCGGAGCTCGGCTGACGCGACGGCGCGGCCAGTAGCTCGGCGTGTGCGAGGGGGCAGCAATGGCGTGCGGAGCTGCGCTAGCTCGTGCAGTGAGGGCGGTGGGCATCTTCAAGAGAGGGCAGGGCGGCACGGCAAAAGTACTGGCAGTTTGGCGTGCTCACTCAGCCAGGGCATTGAGCGCCATCATTACACGCGTGCTGCATCGGGAGCTCGACTCTGAGTGTCGACTAGCTCGGGGCATAGCTCAGCGGATTGGATGGCATGGCAGGCAGTAGGTTCTGGAGTAGGCGAGCTTGCATGTGAAGGAAGGAAGGAAGGGAAGAGAAAGCGCTGCCAGTCAGCTTCGAAAGATAGTCGATGGATAGAGATGGATTAGGAGTTAGAAAATAATTGATAATTTATAAAGTTGCATTTAGTTTGTGAATTTAATTTTGAATTTTGAATAGATGAATTTTCAAGGCGTTACACACACATATATTCCTCTGTCCAGAATAGAAAAATAAGGAAAGGCTACAATGACTAATGAATCATGATAATTTAAGAGGGTAAATAATTCGGAAGAACCTTGTCTTAAGCATTTCATTGATCACATTGTGAGAAGGATAGATTGGATGGTATACAAATGTCATTGCTACAGCATACAGTAGGCTACCTCTGTTATATGCTGGGAGGCGTGTGATCCT
This sequence comes from Zoysia pacifica, assembly GCA_001602315.1. Lineage (NCBI taxonomy): Eukaryota > Viridiplantae > Streptophyta > Magnoliopsida > Poales > Poaceae > Zoysia > Zoysia pacifica. The sequence continues at coordinate 6,261 of BCLH01002935.1, forward strand.
GCCAAAAGAGTGGCTTTTATATTAAGCACAAGCACCTACAGTTTAACAGCATACTTAAGCCCATTTCCTGCCGAAGATAGAACGCTTAAACAGAGAGAGGAAGTTTTAAATTTGATTGCCAGAAGTAACAGCAAAGAGAGGTTTTATGAAAATTGGGACTTGTGTTCGTTTAATAAAATTCATAAGGCTGCTTCTGAAAATGTGTGTCACACATAGTGTATTATCAGGAACAAGGGAGCATTGCTAAGGTTGCCTTTAATTAGCAACACCTCTGCTGATCATGTGACAATTTCATGCAATTATCCTTTTCATTTTATCTATTTGACCAATCTTTAGATTTTTCTAAAAATACCAAGGGAAAATTCCAAAAAATTCAAACGGCACATGGAATATTCAGCTTATAAATAGTAATTCACTATTTGCTTTCTGCTACATTGGTTTTGGTCTAAAATATGAATATAGAAACATAGCATGTCCACAAAAATTTAGCTCTGAATAAATTTCAAGATATTCATTCTATTTTATCAAAGACAATAACTTGAAGAAGACTCATCTGAATTCGATATATATTTCAGTCAATTTGACAGGAAGAAAAATCTATTCAAATGGCAAAAATTACATGAATATCACTTGTCCCAGTTCAAGAAGACGAAGTTTCCCAATTCAAAATGATGTGCAGCCTTCAGTTTTACTAATGAATAGAGTGTTGATTTTTTTTAATCAAAGCATCCGTGAAAGAAAATTAATATTGTGCCGTACAATGTATCACACATACTATTTTGAGAATATGTGTGAAGGAAAAAATGTTGTGCTTTGACATGGGTAAAAATATGAAATTTACCCATAATTTGTTGGGTCACTTTCTTCTGATATGTGACGGCAGGTGAGGTGGCGTCCTTCTAAAATCCACAACTTAGAGCATTTGATCAAACATCTGGTGAGCATAGGCGCAAGCCTGTCTCAGGCATTGTATAAAACATCTGTGAGCTTAGATAGTTGGTGGCGACTAGAGAAAAAGGAAGAGCAAAGAAACGTATACGGTACCTAGTTGATGTGACGACCATGTGTGAAGATGGAAGGGAAGGATAGGGAAATGGTGAGACAGGGAGCGGAGCATGGTAGTATGGCTGCTCTAGACTAATCCATCAAGGAAGACAACAGAGAGAGGATGATGGCCTGATTGCACCATGTGTACCAACACGAGCGGGGCAGAGCAGCCTGGACAACAGCTGCATGGGCCGGTCAAGAGCGGCGCAGGCCGGCGGCGAGGAAGCCATGTTGCTCGGCGGTGGGCAAAAGCTTCGCACGACGACGGCGCTGCTTCTCGAGAAGGCGCAGGCCGGTGGGACAGCGGCCTAGAGCGGCGAAGGCCGGCGGAGCGGGACCGGTCAGTCTGGAGCGGCGCGGAAACCATGCTGCTCAGTGGTGGGCTTAGAGACGGCACAGGATGGCGGCGCTGCTTCCCAAGAACGCGAAAGCCGGCGGTGCAGCAGCCTGGTGCAACGCAAGCCGGCGGGGCTGGGCGGCTGGTCCGAGGTAGAAGGGGACGTAGATGGGCAGACAGCGGAGGAAACATCGACTATGGGTTCATTTTTCTTTTTTCCTCGATCGGGCGGACGTGTGGGGTGCGGTGTGCGGCAGATGAGCGAGAATCTATACCATTCTTTTTCAATCAGACGAATGAAATATTTTTGATTGACGTGGCGCAGTAGCGTTTGAGAGAACTCACACGGTTTAATATATAAAGACTAGAAACATGGGCGTGGCACTGCCGCGCCATCTCCTTTGCCCAATTGCACATATTTGGCTAGCTTACTGTTTTAATGAGGTAAATAAAGAATAAATTATGGTGTAACTTTCAACGTATACATAAAGGAGACTAGGCTCTGTAAACTGTTAACAGTAAGCATCAAAAGTTCATTTTAGCATTATGGTTGTCGTGCCACATACTGCTAGCTCCCCTGGTTTGTACTAAAAATTGGAGCTCTGTTTTCTGTGTGTTTTGGTTCCATTAATTATTGAATAGAATAATGGAAAGGGATGTTTCCCAGATAAAAAAAAAAGAAGTCTACCTTCAGGAAAAGCAGCAGCCAATTTCTCAACTTTCTCACCGATGCATCATATTGAACTAAGCGTGGAACAAGAGCTTCAAGCTATTCTTGGGGGTGAAATTTTTGGGTGGCCCTGTGTATTAAAACAAAAAAATATTTTAAGAACATCGTAACAAGTTTCAATAAAATTTACTTTATCAAAAAATTCTGTTGATGCCAAGGAATAAGAGATCTGTTCATTTTATATGATGTAGAAATTGAAACGGTCAACCCTCCATGCTGACAACCCCTTGAATATCACCGGCATATATGTATCATTTGGATCATTGATCCTTAAACATAAAGGAAGGGTTAAGTAACAAGTAGTCAAATTAGAAAATATCATGAAAGGCCAGGATAATGTATTGAAAATTGAGATATATACCTTCATTGCTCTTGGTAACATGTATAGGACATATGACGGAGGCAAATGTAGAATCATTATTTCTGTCCAGCATCTCGGTAATGGCCATTCGATGTACACACTCCGTTATCAAGTTGCTGTCACCATTGACTTTTACATCAATTTTGATCATTTGTTTTATCGAAAAAGTATAATAAATATCATATATTTTATTATAATTTGATTTATCATTGAAGGTATTTGAAATATAACTTGTAATTTTACATATTTAAACTAAGTTTTTGAATAAGGTGAGTGGTAAAGTTGATATTAGAAATCATGTCACAGTTTGAGAATGGAGAGAGTACCGAATACTTCTATTCTCAAAACCAGGCAACGGCATCACTTTGTCGAATTTAGAATGTCGAACTTTTGCGAAAATACCAGAATCAAAGATATTAACCCACCATCTAACCAAAGAAATGGAATTCCAAGCCAACGAACAATTCAATATCTACCAAAATTACTAGTGCCTGGGTTCAACTAATTAGTTGCAAGCCAAGATAATGAGAAGGGGGAAAAACCAACATGCATTTCCCCTAACATTTTTCACATTCGTACTCAAAAGCCAGAAGCAGCAGCCGCCAACTCTGCTTTGACCGTGCTTTTTCAGATAGTAACCCCCCTCATCAGGATGGTGGCAATCTACAGACACTATGAGCCGGCCAAAACATCGAAGCCAGCGCGATCGCCAGGAGAATAAAACTCAAGTCAAATCACAAAAAAAGAGTTATGAACCCTGGTGACCTAATAAGGCAGGAGCCTCACCTCGACTGGCGGCAGCAGGGATTGTAGCGGCGCGACCCTGGCAGACCGAAAGGGACGGCGACTCACCGGATCGATTCGGTGGCAGCTATGCGAATGCGACGAGGAAATTTGCGGTGGCGGTGAATGAGATGAGAGCTTTGGGTGTGGCAACGGGCAAGGCAGGCAGGACTCATTAGGGAACGAGGAGGAGAAGCCGTGGTAAGAGCGGAATCGGCGGCGCGCGCACGTCGCGGATTCGGCTGTTGTCGAGGTGGCGGAGACGGTGGCTTCGGCAGCCGCAACGGCCCGCGGCGGATGGTGGTCCCGGCGACAGGCCGGCAGCACAGTGCGAGACGGCAGTGCTCAGAAGTTCTCTGGATAGCTCTGGCTGAGGCTCGTTTAAACCGTTCGATCCGGAGAATCAGCGGCGTGGAAAAACAGAATGACGTGGCATGATAATAGCTCGAGAAAGGCTAGATTCATTGTCCAGGTTTCGTATATTAGAGATTAGTGCCATTGAACACCATCGTTCCAGTTACAGCTTTATTAATTTCGCGATGAGCAGGCTGATCAAAACCATACTTAACTAGCCAGCCTCAGTGCTGGGCTGGCTGGCCGGGCGAAGAAACCAGCTCATCATCAGCCGGGCCGTCCTTTAGGAGGTAACCCAGTTGTCGCTCACTCCTGAAGAACATTTTATTTTTGCTAGTATTCGTTTTGTAAGCACTGAAAGGTGGCGGATCGATTATAATAGCGTAATCTGTAACTAACTGCAGGTTGGTGGCGATCTTTCAGTCGAGCTGTTTCTTATCTTACTTAATTAGCACCCGAATCATTACAAGAAAAATAACAAATCTTGTATTTGAATGGTCTCTGCTGATAACGAAGAATGAGAGGTGTTTCTTGAAGAACACAAAAGGAATGGAAGAAGGTGGCATGCAAACATCCAGATGAGCTTGCATGTGTTGACACTTGCGTCTGCAAAGCAGAAACGCGGCTGTTTGTTCATTGTTGCCGCAGCAGCAGCAGAGCGGTCGCCTTCGGACGGGAGGTTCCGGTAGGTGGCTCCGCAGATTGGCCATCTTGATTCTTGAACAGAGTCCTCCCTGGCCCTTGCTACTCGAAGGGGCCGCAGCTTAAGCAGAGCGTCCATTGGAAATGGCCGCCGGTCCCATGACAGGCAGGACGCCGGAGCTCGCACGCAAACGTGCGCACGCGCGTCCTCGTATCGTGTATCTTCCCCGATGAACACTTGTCGTGGTCACGGCTAGCAGGTCGTGTTTTGGCTTGAGAGACACCTGTTCCAGCGCGGATATGGCAGCGACGAACAGGGCACACCAATTTGGAGGAAATGAATTTTTCACATCGCGAATGTACATTGATGGATACAGCACTTGACCTGCTGGCCCTGATGAGCCGGGGATCTTACTTGGGGGGTAAAAAATCGAAATCAAATGTCTATTTCAAGAAGGAATCAGCGAAGAATCCGCGTACCACCACGACTCTACCCCCTACTGAAAACACACGGATCGATATACCAGTCGCGGCGTCTGTCCAACTCCGGCGCGTCGCGGCGCTGTCACGGCCGGGCAGCGGGCGCGCCCTCACGCCCACTCAGCAGGCGTAGTACTCGACGAGCTCGTCGAGCGACTCCGGCTGCGGGTCGGCGTGCTCGAGCATCCAGAGCATGTGCTCGAACAGCACGACCTCGCACCCGACCACCGTCCCGCCGTCGCCAGACACGCCGGAACCGGCGGTGCGGTCGACGAGGGTCTGGAACAGCGGGTGCCCCACGACCGCCTCGGCGACGAGGTACCGGCGCCGCGACTGGCCCACGTACACCGCGCGCAGGCCCTTGGGCACCGCGTCCGAGCCGTGGAACGACGCCGCGCGCCCGCCGCTGCTGGCTCCGGCGCCGCGGGTGGCGTCGTCGTCGACGTCGTCGCGGGAGATACGGCTCGACGAGTGCCACCGCCGGATCAAGCACCGCAGCTTGCTCAGCCCGCCCTTCGCCATCGATTAACTCCTTCCACGCGACGCGGCGCCCGAGGAGCACCACCACCGTCGCAGCTCGGGTCAGCGAGTAGAGGGAGGTTTTAGTGAGAGAGAGAGGGGAGAATGGTGGGAGGCGATGACAACGATGATTGGGAACGGGAGGCAACCGGGGCGTCGCGGCTTATATAACCGGGAGGAGGGGGAGCCGGGGACCGCGTGTCACCGCTGAGCGGGCAACAGAGCAGAGGCAGGCAACTGGGGATCGGGGTCCGTTTTGTTCCTACCGCTCGCTTCGTCCGCCGTCCGGTGGGCTGCGCCTGCGGGAATCGGAGGAGAGCCATTGCGCGCCGCCTTTTTCTGCCGCCGATGTCGGCTCGGCGCCGCATCGGCCCCACGAACGGTATTTCCGTGAAAATTCGGAAGGTTTGTAGTTCGAAACGTGTCCCGACTTGCGAATCCTCTTTGCGATGACTGCATGTAGTAATCACCGTGCGAAGAAGGATTAGTGTTCTACGCACGATTCTTCTTACAGTACAGGAGGAGTACCATGTTGCTCGTAGCCCAGAGCTGGGTACAGCTTTGCGCGAGACCTCAAACCGTGTGCTCGGTTCGCGGCCCTGGCCGCACCCGAGGAGCTGGAGACCACAGCTGTGCCGTGTGGATGCCTCCGCTGTGTCTGCGCGGCGCCGCGACGGCCTTCTGGACCATTTACTACTAGCATTTTTGGCGCTGCTCTCTCACTCCGTGCATGAACCAAGCTAAGATGCAAAACTGGAAATTGATGAAAACGACTGGTGCTCGGCGGGCGGGTCGGTATGGATTTTCCCCTTCTCGACTGGGGTCGTGCTGTCGTAGTAATGTCTGTCGCTTGGCTCGCTGGGGACCTGGGGTTCGCCGTGTAGCAGCTTAGCCGTAGGCTGGGAGCGAGCGCTTGGTACCGGTACGCAGCTGTATCCAAACGTAGGTAGAGCTGGGACTTTCTTTAGAACTTGCTTCACAGGCTTCGAGGCATTTTGACACCCTCCCGTAGGCTCGCTTTGTTTCAGGGCTTTCCTCTCTCTCCTAAGATCCCATCCCAACCAACAAACGAGAGTCTGACGGGGATTCTGCTTGAACGTTACTATCAAGCGCCGTTGATTAGGTAAGAACTAAACTATCAGTTAAACAAAATGAGCGGTGGTTCCAAACCGGCTAGAGAGAAAGCACAAGAATGGAATTGTATGCACCTGCACGACGATTACAGAAGAACAGGAGAGGTGCTCCTCTGCTGTGTCCACAATAATGACTCGATTCGATACGCCGGTTTTTCTTAGATCTTTAGATCGTATCACACGTTTCCAAACTTCTTATTAAAAAGACTTGCACAAGTCCAACTGCAAGTTGTTGAGATAATGAGACTGATGAGAATAACAACGATAAAAAAAACAAGGGAACTAGCTAGTACGTGCATGCAACATAACACCATCCACCAGCTGAACGAGCGAATTTCTTTTGTTTTCCGATGACTGAGAGGTCAAACAAAATTTGGATTGCTTATTATGCCAGCGACAGGCATAGTTTCATGCTTATGAAATGTGTCACTTGTTTGATCATGGGAGCCGAGGGATTACAGTATTGTGAGTCTGTGACTTCTGAATCTGCGTCTGTACACAACACTACGTATCAAAACCAGTTGGATTGGAGCAGCAGCCAGCATGCATCCCTCGATATGACATTTCTCTACTCTGATATCACCAAGATGAAACAGCGAATGAATTCAGAAAACAAGTTGCGAGGAACTAACAATGTCGTCCCGTCACTGTTCACGCACTGCATGCCTCCAGGATGGATACACCTCTCTCCAAAGATATTTTTCTGTGGCCAACGGTCAGATATATCGCTACAGCCTACAGGAAGCCTACAGCGCTGACCTGAACTCTGAAACAATGGGCCTCTTCTGAAACTTAACAGCATGAACAGATTACAAGTCTTTCCAGCGTTACACGTCGTCATCCAACTCCTGCCTCAGTTTGTATTTGGCTTTGAAACTTACATTATATCACTCCCTTTGGCGTTCATGGTAGTGGGCTCTCTAAATATCTTCGACCTCTTCTCGAACCAAAGAGAATATAGTAACGTAATAAGCTCCAAAGGCCAGATAGATTTCACATTCTTTCCAAGGAGAGCGACCCCCTCCTCTTTCATTTCAACATTTTCTAAGCGCACAAGTGCGAGACACCGATACAGACGCAGCGGTGCGCACGGCAAAGTGCAAATAGAATAGCACCTTACTCGAGCGCGCGCATCATCCATCCGTCGGTCTACTTTAATCAACGCAACCACTGCTAATCATTTGCAGGGCGGATCATTTGATCATCTCTCTCCTTGCAGGAATCAAGGGAGCCTGCAGCTTCGAAGCTCGGCCGGAGGAAGAAGACACCAAACGAAGGCCTCAACCAAACCTCAAGCTTTATAAAACGATCGATACTGCTGTACACATAATTAAATAATAACAGGACACATTTCTGGCGTTTCAAAATTCGTCTTGAGCCAATTAAAAGCGGTGAATAGAAAACTTTCAGGGAATCGACGACAATTGAGCTAGCAGACTGCACGCCCCCATGTCGTGTAGTCTCACGTCGTCGATTAGACCTTCCTCCCACTCTCTTTTTTTATTTTGTTTAAATATCTAGGAGTGGATTAGTTGGCGGCTAATCACGGTGTTGCGGACAGGGACAGGGGGCATACAGCAAAGAGGAGCACGAACACGGACGACGATGATGATGAGCAGGGAACGGGATTGGCCCAGAGATACTCTCTTCTGGCCTGACAGCAACGTCCGCCTGATTTTGTATCGAGGAAAGGGGTGTGGTAGGGTCCCAGGTCAAACCTGCCACACATAACATTCCAAATTTGATTTGGAGAAAACTGGCTTAAGGTCGCTCTTTGAATCGACAAAAACTATAATCTTGTATTTTCAGTATTAAAATTGATTTTTTTTTAATGAAGTTCATGTATAAATTTGTGAAATTCTGCGTTCTGAAAGAGGCCCTAGCACAAAGTATGCAAGTGGAATGATGGTAGGACGGTGTGGTTCACTGGCTTGGTTGGTGAAAAAGAAAAATAATATTAATTATCGGTGTTCTGACCAATACAGTAGAATTTAATTATTAGGAGAGGAATTGAGTATCTCTTCGTATCGAAGTCGTCTAGTCTACGAAAAACTCAAGATTTAACTCTTGGTTTGGACCACCACAGAGGTGTAATACCTATATCTGACCAAGTGGGCTGGGCTAAATGGGCCGGCACGAGGCCCGACCGTTTTGGCCCGGCACGAAGCACGACACTGGCCGTGCCTGGGCTTAGGAGAAGTTTATTTTTCTTTCGAGCTTCGGACCGGCACAGCACTGCTAAAACCAACCGGGTCGTGCTTGGGCCTAGGCTGACGACCCACAGGCTGGCACGGCAGGGCCCGAGTATTTAACGGGCCGTGCCGGGCCGCTCGAATGAGGCATGAGCCCGATCGAGCCCGGTCGGCACGGCCCGTTGGCTAGCTATAGTAATACCCTACGTTTAGAGAGTGAGTGGATTGTATAAGCTCGGACCAAAATTACAATGGCAGAATGGCTTTAGTTCGAGCAAGAACCCTAGCTCGTATTTGTGGTGTGTGTGTGAACCTGTGACTCGTAAGCTATCGTCTAAGGTCCTCGGTGTCCTCTTTATACAGGGGTTAGACTGGAGTTATAAGGCTTGGCGCTTACGAAACGGGCGGCCCTCTGATGGGTGGGGCAGCAGTCTTCTACGAGGTTGATCTCCTGGCGCCCGCTAGTGCTGAAGTACATTGTCGGTGTCCTTCGATCATCATTTGTTCTACGCTGGAGAACAAAAATTGCTTTACCGTTTGCTTTACCTCTCACGGGATTACTTTACCTACCGTCGCACGATGTCAGAAATCTTTGTGCCCATCGTGGACTAGTCGTTGAGGCGGTGGCCGACCTTGGGGTCGAACGCGTGAGGCGGTTCCCGTCCATCGTCTGGACGGGCTCCGTTGTCAGGCAGGCCCCCCCCCCCCGGACCCTCGGTCGGTGGAGCTGGCTCTTTGTGTAATTCCGACCCTTCGTCGGGTCTTTGCATGATGAAGTCTTTGGCGGGTTTTGGTTTCGGCCCATAGGCCTTAATCTCTTACTGGGCTTCTGCGACAATCCTGATGCCTTAGATACCCAAGATACATGATTTCGACATTAATGAATTCCATCTTCATTAACTTTGCAACAATTTTATAACTTTTTCCAACATCAACACCCTAAGGAAAAACGTAGTGGCACAATGACCTGATATACTACGGGACGATGATGATGACAATGATTGTGACCGGATCAATAGAATTTGCCATCTAAACAGAAGCGCTGCCCTCGACGGAGACCATAGAGATGGACCTCCCCGGAAGTGCGCAACACGAAAGCTTTAAGGTTGAGAGGATGGGCAGCAGAACTGGATCGTAGTTTGGCTCTATACCATGTTAAAGAGTGAGAGAGAGATAGAACTCTGAATAGATGGATGTGTATTGAGCCTCAGAGACCGGCCTATATAGAGTACAAGATTTGAGGGGCAAAGAGGGGCAAAGCATTTCAGGATAAATATGGTAGACTATCAAAATACATATAACAGGTTACCAGAATATAAATGGCATGCAACCAAAGTATGTATGGCAAGCTACGATAATAATAACAGCCAAGTATACTCTAACAAAAACAATGACATATCCTTCTATAGGATTGTGCTAATGCATCAATGAAAAGAAGAAAAAAGATATCCAGCATTTCTCGAGGTCGAGACAGGTGTGATTTTATCAATCATCCTTCCCATCAATTTGTCCAACAACTGGCGCCGTTAAGCTCCAACGAATACTGCCTATTGTCGCGGTTGCAGGTTGATCAGCGCGGGAAACGGCGGCTCTGATTTTCCGCTGCCACTACGACGCATGAGCTGATGTTTTCAGAAGCTTCGAACTCCGGCTGGCTGGGAGCCTGGGACGCTGTGACGGCCGGTGCAGGGGCGCTCTCAGCAGGCGTAGTACTCGACGAGCTCGTCGAGCGACTCCGGCTGCGGGTCCGCGTTCTCGAGCATCCAGAGCATGTGCTCGAACAGCACGACCTCGCACCCGACCACCGTGCCGCCGCCACCCACGCGGTCGCCGCCGGTGCTGTCGACGAGGGTCTGGAACAGCGGGTGACTCACGAGCTCCTCAGGGACGAGGTACCGGCGGCGCGACTTGCCGACGTACACCGGGTGCAGGCCCTTGGGCGCCTCGTCCGCAGCGTGGAACGAAGCACCGCGCTCGCGGACGTATCCGGGGCCGGGGCCGTTGTCGTCTTCGTCGCGCGAGATGCGGCTGGATGAGTGCCACCTCCGGATCATGCACCGCAGCTTGCTCAGCCCGCTCTTCGCCATGGCTCGGCTCCTCTTCAGAGTTCCTTGGACAGGACGTCGGACGAGTCACCAAAAGAACAACAGCACACACGCGCCTGCAGCCTAAGTTGCTTAACAACGAGAGAAAGCAATAGAGATTTCTGAGAGAGAAGAATTGAAGGGAGACGATGATGATTAGTGAGGGCCTGAGGGGAGCAGTTCATATAACGGGAGGAAGGGAGGCGTTGAGGCGGTCATTCTGGTCCTGCATGTCAGAGAGAGCAGGTTCGCCCTTACGGCCATATCGGAAAACAGAGCAGGGTAACTGGTCATCGGCTTCATTAGTTTTATTTTCAAAAACTTTATTTTCACTATCTCGAAAATAATCTCTTTAAAGAAAAAAAAACTCAAGAGTTGACTTCAAATTTTGTTTGATACTCCATCCCTGTTTATCTGTCGTTTAGTCTTTGAAGACAGGAAACAAGGAGATGCAAAATAGTTTTGATGCGGTGCGAGAGAAGAATGATAGAAACATATAGTAAGTTAGAAATTTGAAAAATATAGCATATTAGATTGACAAGTAAATTGAGGCAGAGGGAGAGTGTGAAAATGAGAACATGACTACAGTATCTTTGTGAATGGATATGTGAAGAATATACAAAAGACTTGTCATAAAGCCCAGCTACAATTGAGATAAACGAAGATTGATTATAATAACGACTAAAATGTTCCGAAGAACTACACGCATGCAACACAACACTATTTGCCAATTCAATTCTGGGCGGCTGTCAGTTATCCACAGAAGTATCACATCGAAAAATCGAAACTGATTTCTGCATTATCTCTAGAATCTTAGTCCATTCTATTGCAATCAAGGTAACATTCATCCACCACACACACAAAAAAAGAGCACTTAGGAGGAGCCAGGTCTTCTCAAAAAATTCAAAGATAACGCAACCGAGAAATCCCTATTCAATTTTTTTCGGTTAATCAAAAAATAAACTTACTAGATTCATGACGATAGTGACAAACATGTGCATGGGAGTTGGGCGATTGTCTCCATCCTTGGATTATTCTTTGGTTTTGTTCAGATTTCAACAAGATTCTGATGCTTAAGTTCTTAAGATCTGGAGCAATGAAATGGGTTAGTTGTGTGGCCACTCAAAGCTCTCTGCCTTGTACCTTAGCTAGTGCAGAGGATCAGGGGAATCCTTCGGAGATATATGTGCCCTCGTGCCATTGACAAGAGATCTCATTGGATCTGCGGATTCTGCCAAACTTACCAAAAAGATGAAGCAGTTGGATTACCTGTTTCAATTTTACGAGATAATTATGCTTGGTACAAATATCTGCACTTTTTTACGACGTTGTGGGGTAGCACATGTTTAAAGAGGTTAGGAAAAATTCAGTCTATACCATCACGTTTTTTTTTTCCAGAAACAAGTTGCACCGGGCTTTGATTGGAGCTTTCAGCCAGCACACTCCAATGTGACATTTCCATGACACCATCACGATGAAAATTATATCTGAATTCAGAAGATAAGTCATCAGATCAGGAGTTTAGTACAAACTCAAACTGTTCCGGCCTTTTATTCTG
>BCLH01002935.1:26220-37891 GCA_001602315.1 Zoysia pacifica
CGCCGCGCGGCGAGTCGTACTCGTACAGCTCCTCCGCGCCTGACTCCCACGCCAGCACGCCGAGCTCCCCGTTCGCGTCAGGTGAGGGGCCGCTCCTCTCTGTTCTTGGTCGTCGTTGATCTCTTCCATTTCATTTTTTTAAGGATCGGGATGCACTGTTTGGTGCGGCGTTTTATTGATGATTGGACTCCAACGCGTACTCATTTGGAATTTCTAACAAAATCATTTTTAGCAACAAAAAGTACTTCAATGAAATGGGAAGAACAAAAAAAAAAGGATTAATTTGTACTTCGTTGTCATTTCGCTCATGCTTTGCGCCTTCTCGAGACGATTCAATCACAACAGATCTATGACGAACTGGTTAAAACAATATTAAAATGTTGTGATATTCAAATCGATGACCCCAAGTGAACAAGTGATTCGTGCAAGTTGAGGAGTGCTGCGAGCAGAGTGATTTGTTCTCGGTTTCTGTAAGATGATGTTGCAGTAGCACATGATTCGTGCAGAAAAGTAGCGAGAACTAGTGCCTGCATGCATACGCCTGAGTCCTGACTGTTTGATGTGTTTGTGCTGCAGGTACCACGCCCAAAGGTGAAGGCTGGAGGAGGCTCCGCCGGAAACCCAAGGTCTCGGACGGGCCGGAGGTGACCGTCGGGCCGCGGAGCCCCACCGTGTACGACTGGTGCGTCCTTCGCCTTGATCTCGCTCGTTTTTTCGCCATGACTGGAAGACATGGTGGTCTTCCGAAAAAAAGACTGGCAGACATGGCTCATGTTCCTTCCGAGTTCTCGATTTCTGACGGGACCTTTCAACCTCGTTCGTCCTCTTGCAGGGTGGTGATCAGTTCGTTGGACCGGTGATCTAACAAGGACTAAGCAGAGTGGCTACTTACCAGCGTGGACTCAATAAGCAATCCATCCAGCAAAGGACATGACAGAGGAAGCTAGCGAGCGTGTGTTGTTTTACTACTCCTACTTCTTGTGAATCCGGCCTTATGTTGATCCAGATGCTTGCCTTTTGGTGACCACTGAATGTTTGTAGTATATGTATAGAGAGCCCTGGTGTTGGTTAGTATTAGAAGTAGGCGGTGATCATGGTTTGGCCGACGCACGGAGTCTGTTCTGTTCTTCGGCGGAAGAACTCTGGAATGAGGATGTCATGTTACCCTGCTCTGCCTGCTTTGTTTTCTACCCTACCTTCTGTGCTCTTAATTACTGCTACTTTCAGTTTTAAATTATTGATGCTGTTAATTTTTAACATCAATTTTAACCGTTTATCATATTCAAAAAATTTATTCAGATGTTTTAAATTTTGTTACTATTTGATTCATCATTATTGGAATTTAAATCGCAACTAATAATTTTACACATTGAAACAAATTTTTTGAATAAAACAAATCATCAAAGTTGATGTTAAAAATTAACGGTGTTAATAATTTAAAACCAAACTGAGAATCCTCTGTGCTGCTCGTTTAAATGATCCCTTTTTAGGCTCTCTCCGTCATGAACCTGAACCTGTGTGATTGATTACTGTGACAAGTGAATAGTTCTACCAAGTTTAGTCTTGTTTTTTACTAGAACCAGGCACAGCCAGACGCCTCATTTCTGGTCCTGGATTCCATTTGATTCCTTGAATCTCTAATATCTCAAGTCCAAAACCCATCCTTTACTACTTGCAAGTTCTTCCGTGGCTCGATGTCGTGCGACTCATTTCAAGATTCGGTTGGACACTATTGTAAGGACTTTGCTAGCAGGTTTACTACAGCCCTTGCGTATGATTTGCATAAGCTTCTGCTTTGCAGTCGTCAGTCCCCTTCCCTCGTTCGCCATTGACTCGCAGCAACGGATCCAACGACAAGACGGCATCCGATCCTAAAGCGTTTGAGCCGTTGCTCCCCAGTGGTTGAGCGAAGATCTATCGCTGTTAACCGTGTTTTGGGGCAGTTGGCAGAGCTTTCAGCTTTTAATTTTTTAAATTGATTTTAACAGTTAAAAATAATTTTTTAATTTTTTTAAATAGTTTTTTAAAATTAAAACAAAGAATCATTTCATAAAATTAAAAGAAGTTATTTTTTCAGCTCTTAATTCATTTTAAAAAAGCACCTCACAAAATTAAACAAAAATCACTTATCTTTAAAAACATTTTACTGAGCTCTCTTTATTCTTCCCTTTGTCCCGTCCGGGTCCAGCACGAGCTTTGCGTCGTAACAACGGGGACCATTTATGGTGGCGAACGTGAAAGGCATTGTCGCGCGGCCCCATGGTGACCTGGAGACCTGATCCCCTGTCTGAATTCGGAATCGGGGCCTAGGAAGCTCTGTTTCGGGTTCAGTCATGGGGCCTTACTGTACATATCGGTTCAGTAATCCAGTGCGTCGATTGGCTTTCAACTGAAGGCATTCCACGTGAGAGGTTGGGTCCCTGGTCCTGCGCTTGCGGTCCTGCCCTGCACAAGGTGCTGATCACCTGCACGACTGTGCGCGTGTGTAGTGTCGTGAGGTTCTCCCAGCCCCAGGCGAGGCTAGAGTGACGGGGATAGCCGGCAAGAGCTCGTCTGCGGCTGCCACCAAACGCAACGGCCAAGGCCTTATCCTGAACCTGCTTCGTGGCGTGATGAGTAGCTTCGACATTTTTCCTTTTTTATTTTTGGGATAAGCTTTGACAAATTTCTAAAGGAATGAATACGACTAACAGTCGTTACAAACATCGTTGGGGACGTAGCTGCGACAAACTTCGAAGTAACAAACTCCACAGGCTCTGCCTGAATGAACACCACCAACGGACGAAGCAATCAGTCTACAGGACATGCTGCGAAATCTTGGTTGCTGTTCTCAAGCTTGAACTTCTGCATGGTTTCCCATTCCGTTGGCTCAGGGCGTTCTTGCCGCGCCAAGACAAAGGCAACGGTCAGTACACACACACGCCCAATCCTCCGAGCCACAGCACCAGCATTTCATTTCCGGTGTGATCGATGGATGGAACCCCAGCGTTTCGCTGTAAACCGCTGCCATTTCTAGTTTTTTAAGGAGAAACCGGCTTCCAAATGATGCTAGTACTCCTAGTGAGGTTTGGGCAAAGCCAGTAACGCGGTGACAGACTGCTCCGTGCGAGTAGTGCTCCTCCGTCGACAGCAAGTGCGGTATGTAGCCTGGTCTCTCGAAATGGGCGGTATTCAGCGTGAGCGCTGTACCACGAACAGGTGTCGTAAGCAGCCCATGCGAGAAGCCCAAATGCACAGAAACAGATTAGTGCGGACCACAGAACTCTGAGTGTTTTCCTTTCGGAGCAGATTGGTTTGGAATCAGATTACTGCTCCTTTTGAAGCATGGGAAACTTTTCTATTTTTATAATTTTTATTGTAAAATTAAACTGATTCACATAAAATTTTTGAGTTGGCCTATATATGTGGACTAGAGGACCCATACAGGGCAGGCAGCTTCTGTTCACAATCTCTGCTATCATAGCAAAGTCACGTTCCAACTGTTTGGAACATATAAATTTCACAATAATCACATAAAAAATTTACACGAATAAGTTCACATAGAAATTTTACATGAATAGGTAAAAAAACGAAAAATTTTCCTGTCTGCCAAATGGGACCTCCTCCTTTACCATGATTTCCATGCTAACTGGAACAGCACCTTCTCTCAAAATGTATCACAACTGCACTGCCTGAACTCGAGCGTGAGACCTCGCTATTGTTCCAGCCGAAATTTCTTCGATACAAAGAAGAAAGATGATATAATACTTGAAATTAATCACAGCTGTCTGTTTGATTAGATCTAGTTAAAAATAAAGAGATATCTAATTAAAAGTATTAAAATGATGAATTCAATATCAAAAACAGTAGGTTTGATACTAAAAATAATAAATTTAATATTAATTTTTAAAAATCAATGGCTGAGATTAATCGAAGAGGTGGAGGTTGCTCGGGTACCTCTCAAGCAGATCGTAGTATCTCTCTACAAAGAAAGTTTCTCTTCTGGTAGCAGACAATTTCGTTCGTTAGCCGCGCGACGTGGAAGTTTCACTCTCCAGTTTGACTTGGGCTCGTCATGCTGGTCACAACGCATGGCGCTGGTCGTAGCGACCACGGTTGGTCTCGGTCACCGTCTCCAACCTCGAGAAAGCGCTTGATCTCCAATCGTCTGTTCCGTGCGTGCAGCTACTGCTTTTCTCCTTCGGCGCTGCTGACGGGCTAGTCCTCACCAACCGGCCCAACGCCGCTCTGGATTGCCCGCTTCTCGGTGTCCCGGTATGCATGGCTTCTTATCGCCACTGCATGCACCAGGTCAGGGTCTTCGATTTGGACTTTGGCATGTGGTTCCGCGAGTCATTTCAGTTCCACCTGAATTTGCCTCTTATCGAAGTGCCTGGGTGAACGCCATGCTAGCTTCTGTCCGCTGCTCTTAGTCTAGACGGACGCGCATCAAGAGCCAGTGACGCAGCATATCGTGCGAAACAAGGCTTATCTTCCTCCAAATCTGCAGCTAACCACTCTCACCACAAAACGCAAATAAAGTTATTTCCAGTACTAAATTAACAAAGGAAAGATGAAACTTATTTTTCCTCTCAAAGAGAGGAAGAGCAATGAGCTGCTGCCTTGATGCTTTCACCTTTGAGAGACCACTAGATCAGGTTGGTTTCCATTTGCATCATCTCCTCAATGCGGCGCCTAACTTTTCACAACCACCGCGATTTGGATGTATTTAGCTATCGGCGACCATGGAATCGAATATGGTGATTGAGGTTTTCGGTGATATCTGGTAGAACGATCAGTGCTGTGTGCATCAGTTTAACGCTGGAGCTGAAGTCTAGCTCGCTAGGTTCTGCTAACAGGATGGGTTATGTATTTTCCGTAGCGTGCCGGAAGGCTTTGTTCTTATGTGCGGGTTTTCAAGATCTGTTTGGCGCAGGTGTTTGTAGCACGAGTGGTCTCGGATCAATTAGTTGCGAGATTTTCGTCGAGCTGACCAATTAACGTCTTTTGATTTTTGAACTCTTTTTTGTGACGATAGAATCTAGCCGAGCTCGAATGATTCAGATCGAACATGGAGATGGAGTCAGTAGGGAAAAAGGAATTAGGACTTTACGACCAATATTCTCAAGAAACTAATAGACAGCATTTTGATCTGACGGTATAAATATATTTACCTTCTACCTGTCAATGGTGCCCAGTGTTTTGTTTAGACGAGGACAATATCTGAAAAAGGGTGATAAACTGTAAATTGACATTAGTAATCAGATAAAACTGTTATGTTCATTAATCTAGTGAATAAATTACTACTAGCGGGTGAACTGCCTGAGATAAAATTAAGCTCCTTAGGATAAAATATAAATTAGTAAGTCTACCCCAAATCTACCAGCCAGTAATTTAGAATACTGGTCAAAATTCTAAAGTTAGTTTAGAACCCAAAACTTCTTCAGAGGACGGGCAAAAAAAATCACCATTTTATATGGTGCACTTGGATGGTTGGAATATATTGCGATAGAACACTGATCACTCACAGACTAGTGCCTAGTGAATTCTTAATCAATCACGGCAAAACTATATTCCCTCCATTCTTTAATTAATGTTGCCGTTGAATTTTAAATTCAACTTTGACTATTCGTCTTATTCAAAAAAAATTTGATAAATTTTATATATTTCGATAGAATTTAATTTATTATTAGAATTATTTGAATCACAACTTAAAATTACACATTCGAGCAATTTTTTAAATAAAACGAATGGTCAAAGTTGATTAGAAAAGTCAACGGTGATATCAATTTAAAAACAGAGCGAGTATATTATAAAAAATTAGCTCCTAAACAAAGGGAGAGAAAAGAACACTACAACGCAGAGGATAATAAACCATGCATTGTCCTGCTGGCTGGTGACACAAACGCAAAGTCTCCCAAACGACAGGAATCTCCGGCTACTGCTGATGCATGACACTGCGATCGCGGAACGAATCGACACTAGCAATGCATGGTCTTCAATTAACCGGATTAATCAGACACCGTGGGCGACCCCGTCTCGGCCCTCTTCGTCGACGAGATCACCCGAGCCGGTGTTCTTCTCACCTCTGGGAAACTTGCGGTGCCCTCCGTTCTGACCCTCGTCGACTCCGTTGTCCGCAAACCCTCGCCGGAGTCGCTTCGAGCCGCCTGGGCGCCGTCGACCTTTTCCGGTGAGCAGCACCCTCCGGCAACACCCCCCACCGAACTCCCCACGGGCTGGCGACCGTGTTTGCCTAAGATGAGCTGAGCTCCACCGCCAGAGAAGCCACTCCGGCAGGCGCGCCGGCGCCAGGCCGCCATGGCCGGCCTGCTGCCTGCCTCGTGGATCGCGTGCGGCCACGGGATCGCGTGCGGCTGAGGGCGCGGCCACCCTGTGACCCACAGTGTGGCAGGTCCCGGAGGCCGCCGCGTGGGCCCAGTTAAGGGCTGGTTTTGTTTTATTCCGGAAATCCTTTTTAAAAATTGCGCAAAAAATCAGTAAATCTTCTAAAATTCATAGAAAATAATTTATAGCTCATAAAATTACAAATAATATACCGTTGGAATTATATCATCTGGAAGAATATTTTGGAGCACTCAAATGTGCATTTTATGCATCGTAGATAATGCTAAAAATTGCATAGTGTGCAACATACATTAATGCATATCTACATTTTTCATGCATTATTAAATTATTAAAAATACATATTTATATTCTCCTGACCATTATATGCCATCCAAAAATTATTTATAATTTTTATCCTTGCATATTAATTATAAATAATTTATTAAACTTAGATGGTATTTAATTCACTATAAATCAACTAGTTGTCAATAAATTATAAGATTTGGTCAGAAACTAGTTTATCACCTACTTGATTTAATTGTCTAGTAAAATATTGAATTATGTCTTTAAGAACTATATTAACAAAATTTAGGTATAATTTCTCATTTTAATTAATTAAAATCATGTAGTGTATAACTCTAATCACATTGATGAAATTTGGATTCATAAACTCATTGGCATACTGACCATGGTCATATTCTTGCAAGGCATATCATCGCATGGGCATGGCATAGCATGAGTTTATCATAAATGCATGTATCGCTTATTTACATATCATCTCATGTATATAGGAAACGACGTTAAAGGCGAGTCAACTAGAGTTACTGCTGAGGATCTGACTGTTGCTGCTGATTTTTCTCTTGCTTGTGCTAACTTTCAACAAACCCAAAGCAAGTCTCAGTGCATTAACCATATTTTAATTGCTTTACATTTTATTACTGTGAATGGTTAATGTACTGTGCATTAGATTTTTAAAAGTTGACTGGAAACCTAGATTGCATATTAGGAATCCTTTCTCTGGGTTAAGTATTTTGATACAAATTAACTTAATATAGAGCTAGGCTATAAGTTTTATTTAACGGTAGAAGTCAAGTGAATGAAAAACTTCACTCGTGAGCTTTAAGGGATTACTATAGACATTAGAAGATGGCATGAAAGGTTAAGGTTAGTTTAGCTTATCACATAAATGATAAATATGAGACCGGACAGGGAAGTGTAGGTTGGCAACAGGAGAGGAGTCTTGTGTGCGGTAGCGCTGTCTGTGCCGGTTAAGTACCAATCGAGTGTGATCTCGTTGAGCAAGTTTGAATAGTAGCGGTTGCATACTGAATATATGAAACCCAAGAAACCGATATAACTCAATACCGTAGTGGTTGAATGAACTCTACTTCTCCTTGGTTTGGAGTTGAGAGAGACTTAGGGCTAACATGGATAGGCTCTGGGAACTATTGCATGGGGACCATGTTTTCAGAAGACGTAGACTTATCGGTCCGGCCCTATGGGTAGCGTGAAAGATTGCCACGTGCGGCTTCTGAGAAGCGCGTACGTGTCGTGTAATTCAGGTTTCTCTAGGTGGATGTAAATCGATTATAATCACTGCCCCCACAGAAATGAGTACCACTTATTCACTGCGTCACATCGTGGTAAGAATGTGAATGATAAAGTGAATATGAGATATTTATTATACATTGCTTGTCAACCATATTTGATATAGTTTATAGTGCAAACTAAATTTACATTCATTAAACTTAACTTACTTAACTTACTGTTAAAATATGAAAGTAAGGATCCATTACTAGCACTATGTTTTTAGTCAAAGAACCCACCTACGAGTCAGCCTTCTCGTGTTTAGGAGTTGGTTGTAGATGGCCATTTTTTACGGGTAAGTCTTGCTGAGTAATTAGTACTCACAATTTGTTGTTTTTCTCTTTTTGTGTGTAGACTTTTCTGTAGGTTGGTGTGACTGCTGCGACAAAGTGGTGTGAGAAGGTGAACCCTCTGCGGACTGGTCTATTGACTGAGTTTCCTTTTCACCTACCTTAGGCCGCGAGGACTGAAGCATGTCTTAGAGCGAGACATGTCTTAAGTTTAGAAAACCGTCGAGTGTATCACCGTGGTGTATTTGCTTCCGCTCTGTTTGAACTCTATTTTTAAATATTTATACTATGACAACTTGAACTTTATTGTAAGACTTTAAATCGGTTTCCTATAATATATTTTATCACTCGTGTTATACTATTTGGATATTGTTGTTCAATATCATCCGATATAATCCTACAGACGAGCCGTCTATGATTTTGGGACGGTTCTGCCACACTCAGTCTTATCCTATGTCCAAGGTACCCACATGGTACGCCATGTCCGTTTTACTTTTAAATTTTGTATTTCAAATCTTTTTTCTCTTAACAGTAACCCTGTTTTTGAGCTACTCCAATAGTAACTCTGTTTTCGAATCCATTTCAGTAATCGTGTTTCTTAGAATTAATCTCAACTATTTTTTCTTAGAATCAGTCAATGTTTACGAGCTTCCATTTTCACTTTTTCAAGATTATTTTTTTGAACTATTTTCAGCTTTTTGGTTCAACTGTCAATCTCGTGCTCACGAATTTGGATCCGTTGGCTCTCTCAAAAGACAGATAAGCACTTGGCAACAACTAAAGATGGCCTGCATTGCATCTCCATGTGAACGATCATCACCATGTCATGGAAAAGTGGTATCAGGGCTTAAATCCAAGCTCGCATGCAAAGAGTACTCCTTCCGTTTTTTAATTGTTGTCGCCGTTGATTTCTAATTTTAATTTTGACCATTCGTCTTATTCAAATTTTTTTAATAATTATCATATATTTTGTTATAATTTTATTTATCATTAGAGTTATTTGAATCACAACTTAAAATTTTACACATTTAAACTAATTTTTTGAATAAAAAAATAGTCAAAGTTGAAATTAAAAATCAATGACGACGTCAATTAAAAAACGGAGGGAGTACACGGCTGCATCAATGAAACATATTGTAAAATGCACTCTCTTGAGAGTTGAGTATACGATTTGATTATGATCCTGTTAACTATACTGTTAGATGTTTAAATTTAGTCTTAGCGAAGAAAAGGCATGTGGGCAACCAACTTTAGATGTTTGGCGACATTTTGCATTTCTCTTCTTTTTTTTGGTTAAATGTAATGTTACTACAAGTCATGCTCACCCCCTTCCTGTTTCTGTATCTCAGGTGGAGTGGACTCATGCAGGTGACCCCTTCCAGGGAACCGATAGAGCATCTGCGTGACCCAACTAACAGATCTGTTCATGAGGTTGGCAACGCAGTGTCGCAACTCCCAGATACACGTACGTACTGTACATGTCATCGTAGTGACAAATTTATGTGGCAGGCGTGCTTGTGAGTGGAAAGAGATCGATTGAAGCGTCAGTGGGAGATTGAGAACGATAGGCAATCGCTATGCTAGCCGTGCTCTTCACGCTGCCCTATTGCCTCGCCTCGCGATCGATCGATCGATGCTACTTCGTCCATCGGTCGCGTCAGTCCGTTACCGCGTGCCTTTCGTAACAGAGACGTGTGTTAGCGTTACTACTGTCGGCGTACGTCTCAGATGTCACGGTTTCAGTCCGTCACCGATATGCTATGATGTCTGGTTTTCAGACCGTCTTACATGCTACTATATTCGTCTCTCAATAGGAGTTTATTTATAACTTTTATTGACTGCGATTTTGACTAGTGATTTTGATAAATTTAATTAAATTTAACAATATAAATTATATATATTATGAAAATATTTTTTTATGAATTTAAAAATATAAATACTAAAATTTAAAATTTAATCAATTTATATAAATTATTGAGCTGCGTACGTCCAACCGACAGTAGCAAACCGCAGTGCACTGAACATTTTCAAACTGCATGCCTAACCTTTTTTGGTCTTATTTCTCTCTCTTCAGAATGTCCAATGCAGACCGTCTTGCATACTCTGCAGTCTGCAGACCTCAAATGTTATTCTGCAGAGTGACAGGGAACTCCTCGAAAAACAGTGCAATGAACGTTGCAGAATGTGCGACGAATGTCACTCAAATGACATCTGACTGTAAGTGATGCTGATAAAATCTATTTATAGTGAGAGAAAAAAATCAGCATCATCTGCAATTAGATGGTGAAATCTGTGCTATCTACAAACAAAACTCGTAGATTCGGATAAAAGAAAATCTGAGTCGTTGGATCTGAACGGTTCTCAGATGGCACATGACTGCAAGCGATGCTAAAAAAAAACTATTTATAAGAGAAAAAAAGTCAACATCACTAGCAGCAGTGAAGTGATGAAAACTGATTTTATGACAAATAGGCTCTCTGCAAACAAAACTTATGAGTCTAGATCGAAGTAAGATGGCATCTCATGCTGAAAAAATCCGCTTATCCACGGGTGATCTCTCTGGACAATGTCTAGTGATCAGGACTGGAACAGTAGTAGTAGATCACAATGTAACTATACGCTGCACCCTTATATCTATTTGGAGCCAAGAAATTCAGTTGGAATTTCAAAGACGAAAAATGGAAAGATCCTGTGCTGCGATATGCAGATCAAAAGTTCAAACTCTACGAAGCTCGATCGACTGAATGAGACACGAGTCACCGTCTGAACCGTCTGATGGCAGACGCGTACGCGCGCGCCACACGACGCGCACCGTTCGCCTATTTTTATCGCGGCGTCTTTGGAGGCGTCCGAGAACTGGCACACCAAATCCCAACCACCGGTCCGCGGCACCGGGCGCTCCGCTCCGCTCGGCTTCTGACTGAGCTGCCGCGCGAGGCGAAGCCGAAGGGGTTATGCTCCGACTCCGAGCACGAGAAGGGCGGGACGAAGCGTAGCGGCCGACCATGTGGGCGCCGTCGGGGAGCGGGCGGCGGACAGGAGCCCACCGGCGCATCGCCGATTACCTGGCCGACGACCAGACCGACACGTCGGACAATGAGTCGTTCATCACGGCGCAGAGCGACGAGTTTTCCGCCTCGACGTCGACCGCCGTCGGAGGCGCCGGGGGAATGCTGCCGGAGTTCCTCGCGGACCAGAGCGACCTCGTCGAGGTCATGCTGGAGCTGGACGAGGAGTCCTTGGTCGTGCGTAGCGTGAGCACGCCCACCGCCGCGGCGCTCTACGCGCCCACCGCCGGGGGCGACGGCGCGCGGAGCCTGAGCCGGTGCTCGTCGACGGCCTCGCGGATCCGCAGGAAGTTCGCGTGGCTGCGGTCGCCGTCTCCATCCACGTCGCTGCGGCGCCCACCTGCCGCCACTGCGGCAGACCAACAGCCGCTAAGGGAGGCGGCGGCGCTGGCGGCCCGC